>JAQIXT010001016.1:0-20279 GCA_034700445.1 Stenotaenia linearis | reverse complement strand
GCCCCTCCCTCTCCCTCCTCCGGGAGGGGTTGCCCCTCCCTCTCCCTCCTCCGGGAGGGGTTGCCCCTCCCTCTCCCTCCTCCGGGAGGGACCGCCCCTCCCTCTCCCTCCTCCGGGAGACCGTCTCCTCCTCTTCTTCTCCTCGAAGCCTCCTCTCTTCCTGGGACCTTCCCTCTTCCTGGAAGTCCATCTTTTCCTGGAAGATCCTCCTGGTCCTGGTGGAGGAAGTGGACATCTTCTTTACTCTCTCCTTCGGAGAGAGTTCTTTTACTCTCTCCTTCGGAGAGAGTTTGTTGTGGAAAAAATCTCTTCTTTATTTTTCCTTGTGTGGGATTTGAACCTGCAACCTCTGCATTCCTGGTCCACCACTTAGTCCACTTAGCCAGCCTGGCTCACATTAGTTGATCATTAAATAGTCATTATTAATCTCACAATCCCACTAAACTTAGAAAAATATTTTTAATTATTTCATTACTTTTTTTATTTAATTGAAAAAAAACACCTAAGCAGAGCAGGGATTTGAACCAACAACCTCTACATTCCTGGTCCACCACTTGGTCCACTTAGCCAGCCTGGCTCACATTAATAGACCATTAAATAGTCATTATTAATCTCACAATCCCACTACACTTAGAAAAATATTTTTTATTTAATTGAAAAAAAACATCTAAGCAGAGCAGAGATTTGAACCAACAACCTCCACATTCCTAATCCACCACTTAGTCCACTTAGCCAGCCTGGCTCATGTTAGTTGACCATCAAATAGTCATTATTAAATCTCACAATTCCATTACACTTAGAAAAATATTTTTAATTATTTCATTACTTTTTTTATTTAATTGAAAAAAAACACCTAAGCAGAGCAGGGATTTGAACCAACAACCTCCACATTCCTAGTCCACCACTTAGTCCACTTAGCCAGCCTGGCTCACATTAGTTGACCATCAAATAGTCATTATTAAATCTCACAATCCCATTACACTTAGAAAAATATTTTTAATTATTTCATTACTTTTTGTATTTAATTGAAAAAAAACACCTAAGCAGAGCAGGGATTTGAACCAACAACCTCCACATTCCTAGTCCACCACTTAATCCACTTAGCCAACCTGGCTCACATTAGTTGACCATTAAATAGTCATTATTAAATCTCACAATCCCACTACACTTAGAAAAATATTTTTAATTATTCCATTTTTTTTAAAATTTAATTGAAAAAAAAAACACCTAAGCAGAGCAGAGATTTGACCCAGCAACCTCCACATTCCTAGTCTGACACTTAGTCCACTTAGCCAGCCTGGCTCACATTAGTTGACCATCATATAGTCATTATTAAATTTCACAATCCCACTACACTTAGAAAAAGATTTTTAATTATTTCATTTTTTTTTTATTTAATTGAAAAAAAAACACCTAAGCAGAGCAGGGATTTGACCCACAACCTCCACATTTCTAGTCTGGCACTTAATCCACTTAGCCAGCCTGGCTCACATCAGTTGACTATCATATAGTCATTATTAAATTTCACAATCCCACTACACTTAGAATAATATTTTTAATTATTTAATTATTTTTTTTATTTAATTAAAAAAAAACACCTAAGCAGAGCAGGGATTTGACCCAGCAACCTCCACATTCCTAGTCTGGCACTTAGTCCACTTAGCCAGCCTAGCTCACATTAGTTGACTATCAAATGGTCATTATTAAATTTCACAATCCCACTACACACAAAAAAAAATTTCATTTTTGAAATTTTTGCTTTCATTTTTTTTAGAAGTTATGCCCGAATCTCCAAAAGGGCCATTGCTATTATTTCTTTTTAAACTGATTTTTTTGTCAAATTTCAACATAAAGTGATGGCAGCCCAAATCGACCATAAAATGTAAAACTACTCACTTTATCTAATCCTTCGGCTAAGGAAGATCGTAATAATTCTGCTTTCTCTTGATATAAAAAAATCTTAAAAACATCTAATATAAAATAAGCTAATAACAATATAAATTAAATTTGGTTAAAATAGAAAGAAACCATATGAGCGAATTCCACAAAATCATTGAATAAATGTGTAACTAGCAAATAACGAGAAACAAATTTTTGACTTTTAACAGAACGCATTACACGAATAAAAATCTACATAGTTATTCTAAGCGTAGTTATATCCAATCAAAAGAAGATACAAAACAATTTCTGGCTCTTGCAAAAACTCTTGAGTGAATACATCTACATTTTTGGAACAAAAGCAAATTTTTTTTCAAATACGAGAAGCTATCATACTTGCATAGTGATAAAAAAAAAAGAAGTATAATTTACTTTATGCTTTTTACCGCGATGTGGTTCGATTGCTGTACTGCGAAATTTAAACTGCCGTAATCATATCCCGCTTAATTCATCTTCGAATGCTTGTACAACTCTACCAACAATTTCGACATTTTTCTTCAATATCACATGATGATTCCATAATACCTTACGTCTTTTATTGAGATCTAAAAACGAAAACAACAAAAGAATTTAATTATTTTAAGTTCATTTCTCAAAGATAATATTATAAAACGAAACAGAAATTTCCCCATTCCAATAATAAATCAGAACTATTACATCTCTACTATTTATCTAGATGAGTACGGTTGAGAGATAGGCTGTTTTTAAATTTAGAAATATCTTGCTTTGGAATATGTTCAGAAAAGTCTTACAAATCATTAAATCCAAATCTGCAGTTTATCTGTCTCATTAAAAAATAAACTGCTAAAAATTTAGCTTGTGACGATTTAAAAAATTTAGTTTGGTCAATATTCAGAATAAATTATTTTAAGCTTATTCCATTTCTTAAACTTCATTAAAAATTTAAAATCATCTTTTTATATTAAAAAGAAGTAAAAAAAAAAAGAAGTCTATCAAATATATTATTTTAGGTCTCTAGATGTAATATCTTACGTTTACCTACCATCTGTCAGTTTACACACGTAAGATGATATGCAGTACTTGTAGGGCTTCTAAGTTCTAAAATAATAAAAATTTTAAAAATAAATTTTAAAAGATAATTTAGTTTAAAAAAAAAATTTAATAAAACATTTCAAGGAAAAGAAAATTCTTAGAAACTCTTTTGTTCTGATTAAATGAAGTTACTTTTAGCTCAGACAGAAATAGATCTAAAAATGGAATGCATTTAGTACAGCTAAATAACTTTGTCGCGTTGCTTTGGCAGTCGGTTGATGCCCCAAAATTCAGTTTTGGCATGATGAAGAGCTCGGAAATAGGAATATTTATAACCTTCATCACTATTTTTACATATTCAACTTGTTACACATCAACGAAAGAAAAACATTTCACCATAGGTAAACTTTTAAATTTGAACCCTCTCCCTTCATCACTTAGACTTGAAAGTAGATTAATGATGTGGAACATTTAAAGCACTGAGTTATTACACTGTTTGAATAATTCACTTACCTTTCCAAACTGTCAATCTAGCTGTCAAAAAGAGAAAGGTTTAAAGCTGATGTTTAAATGGAATTTAGGCGCGATTTTTGAAAATGAAGACGAGGAAAACTTAATAGCAGCACTTCGGCATGCAGTTGAGCGCAGTAACATAGAACCCTGGTTTCGACCTCGAACCCGTTTGTTGTGGGAATCTGCGAGCATCATCAGTGGAGATAGTTTTTCTGCTTATAAGCGAGGTTACAATTTTTTTTTATTTGTAAACACTCTAGACCCTATGTGAATTTTTTTTTCTTTTCTGCAGTTTGTCATTTTATGAAAAAGGAAGTAGATGCCATTTTGGGACCAACAAAACCAGCAACATCGTGGCAAGTACAGTCTACATGTAGTGCCCTTCAAGTACCACACATAGGTTTACATGAAGATTTTAGATTGCTCAAAAATGAATCGGGAGTAAACATTTACCCAGCAGCTACTGCTATTGCGCAAGCTGTTGCAGCTTTAGTTAACAGTTGGGAATGGTTCGAGACGTTCACAATTTTGTATGAAAATCAAGATGGTAATATATTTACAAACAGTGACTTACGATTACTTAATTGCTTTTATCTCAAACTTAAAGGTTTATTAAGAGTTCAAGAACTATTGAAACTCAGAAAAAAGAATATTCAAGTATATCATTTACAAACTGGAAAAGATCCCAGTCCTTTGTTAAAAAGAATTATGAAAAGCGGAACAGTTCGACTTGTTATTGATGCTGAAATTGAAACCATTAAATCTCTTTTCGTTCGGGTATATACTCTCAGAAAAATAAATACAAAAATTCATGTACGTACTTGTGAGATATTCTTTAACGATGCAAATGATGTCTCCATTCAAGTACTTTACAGTTTTTTATATCTTTTTTTGCTGAGTGTAATCGTGAAATTTACATTTACTTAACATTATTTGTTTTTATAAAATTCTTTCGGTTAATTTCAGTTAGAAGCTTTAGGGATGTTGACAGAATATCACGATTTTATCATCATGAATTACGTATGCAATAACGTAAATAAATAATTAAAATAAGTATTTAAACAATCTTATTACAAATGACTAGGACTTCCATACACTTGATTTAAGTAAATTCCAAAAACCAGTAATAAATATTACGGGATTTCAAATAATTGATCCGACTAACGATAATTATCGGGATATTTTAAATCGTTGGCGTCTTCGATCACAGAACAGTGAGATAATGAGCAAGGAACTTGTTGCGCCTGAACAATCAATTACTGTGAGTTTCAATTTGCAGTTTTCTTAAAGTATTCAAAATTATTATAAAAACTAGACTCGTGAAGCGCTTGTATACGATGCAGTTTTATTATACGCATCTGCAGTGTCTCTGTTTGATGTCAAAGATCTCAACAAGAATCCTGCCAACTGCGAGTTTTATGGTTTGCCCAGTAAAAAAAATTGGAAATTTCTTAATGGAATTAGAAGAGTATGTTTTGTTTTAAATCAACAAACTGTTGCATTAATTCAAATGGTTTTGCTCAGTTAAATGTTACAGGCCTTACCGGACCAGTCTTTTTCAACAAGAACGGAATCAGATCCAGTCTAAATATTCATGTCATTAAAAATATAGCGAGTGGATTGATACGGGTACCTGAAAAGTGGACGTTTAACTGCTCCTAATTTCATTCTTTTAAATTTCGTAAACAGATCAATACGTGGAATGCAGAACGAGGTCTCTTCCCTGCTCTTGATCCTGATGAGTTGCGCAAAATCCTCGAAGCTGCAATTATTGAGAAAAGACAGCTTATAGTAACTTCTTTTCTTGTACGCTGAAAGTATTTAATTGTACTTACCAATTGAACATTTGCTAAATGTAATTTGACCAAATGTTATAGAATCCGCCTCTGTTAATGAAAAAGAAGAATGATAATGGCGAAGTTGAATACGAAGGTTACGTCATTGATTTGGTAAATGACATACACGAGTTATTTCCGCAACTCAATTTCACAGTGCGACCTGTAATTGATGAAAAGTATGGAGATAATTCAACGGGCAAATGGAATGGAATGGTTGGCGAATTAATAGAAAGAGTAGGTGATGTTTTAGCTACTTGATAAATTTATTTCTTTTGATCCAAAAACTCGCCATTAAATTCATACAAGGAATAATTCTATTTAGAAAGCAGATCTAGCTATTGCTGATTTGGCAATTACGAGAGAAAGACAAGAAGCTGTTGATTTTACGATTCCCTTTATGCATTTGGGGATTGGAATTTTGTACAAAAAAGCTCCACCAAGTCCGAAAAAACTTTTCGCTTTTTTAAATCCCTTTTCTGAAGATGTGTGGATTTATATGGCAACAGCAGCATTAGGAGGAAGTCTCGTATTATTCTTCTTAGCAAGGTATATTTTAAAAAAGTGGATATGACTGAAAAAAATTGACCTAAACAATTACTGCAATCATAGACTAAGCCCGAACGAGTGGGGCAATCCACATCCGTGTGACAGCGATCCTGATGAGTTAGAAAATCAATTTAACCTTATAAATTCACTATGGTTTGTTGTTGGATCGTTAATGCAGCAAGGATGTGATTTCTTGCCAAAGTGAGACACTTATTATACATGAGTAAGCCAAACTTTTCAACAACATTTAAAATTGTAGAGCAACTTCAACAAGAACTGTTGCCAGTGTTTGGTGGTTTTTCAATATGATTCTCGTTGCAACATACACAGCAACCTTGGCTGCATTCATCACATCCGACCGCATGACTCAAGAAATTAAAACAGTTACTGATTTAGCAGCACAAACCAAAGTTAAATACGGTTGTGTTCGCGGAGGAGCTACCTTCAATTTTTTTAACGTAAACATTGAAGATAAAAGTCAACAATTTGATTGATTCAATAGTTAATTAAATTTTTCAGAAATCCAAAACTCCCGTTTACAAAACAATGTTTCGTTTTATGGAATCGACTGATCCAAGTGTTTACGTCAATAACAACGCAGATGGAATTTCGCGAGTTCGTAGCGGAGATTATGCATTTTTTATGGAAAATGTGTTTATCGAATATCAGACTGAAAGACAATGTGATTTTGTACCAATAGGCAATCTATTGGACAGTAAGGGATACGGCATTGCTTTGCCTAAAGGTAGTAAAACTGATAAAATTCGTAAATTGCATTTTGTAAACGTTCGATTTGATCTTATAGGATCTCCATATTTTCAATTTATGAATCAAGCTGTGCTCAAATTGCAAGACAGTACAAAACTGACACTTCTGAAGAAGCTTTGGTGGCAAGAGAAAGGGCTCGAAGAACCATGTCCTCCACCTCCATCGATAATTGATAAGGATAAAATGAATATTAAGGATCTCGGTGGTGTATTCGTGTTAGTTTCTGCGGGAACTCTATTTGCTTGTTTCGTCGGCGTTATAGAATTCATCTGGTTTACTCACAAAAACGTTCGCCTCGACAGGGTACGATTTTCATAGTTTAAATTAACAAAAGCATTATTTGTATTTTTAAAATTTTCAGCCTCCAATGTGGAAATCGATAATCACGGAACTTAAATTTGCAATTTGGGGAGAAAATACAAAACCAATTGATAAATCGAATATCGAACCCGAGAATGGTTTTCCAATGAAAAGTTATTCGAGTGCCTTTTTCGGTCGTGATCCGTTGGTCGTGTGATTAAAATATTTATCTCAACTGATTTCACATTAACAATATTTACTAAGCTAGGAATTTTTAATACTAACATTTTTCTATTTAACACATTTTGTAATAATTTATTGTGTGACTTTTTACTACTTTTGTATTGTGCTAAGCAAAACCAACAATTATCTTGCCAATTCAACTTCTTAATGTAAAAAAAGTTGATTAGTAAAATTTTTAAATGTCATATCTATCATTAAACATCTTTAAAATTCGAGAAGTTTGAGAAATAGCAACTATTTCCATTTTTGCAGTAAGAAAAAAATATTCTCTAAACAACAGCTGCTTGTTTCTTAAATACCAAATTCCTTAAATCATCAAGCTTATAATAGTAACAGTCACAAAAGAAACAAATTATTTTTCACGAACTTAAAAGTTAAAAGATTAATCGACACATAAAATGCCTTTGATATTTGATACTTATTGAATAATGCATTCAACAAGTATCAATAAAACTGAAAATCAAACTTAACTTAAAAAATCGTATTCGCACGTTGCTTTAGTAGAACCACTTCTAATCTCTCCTTGATGGTTATGAATACCAGTGAGAAGAAGCGCACTTCCTTTAGGTTTTTTTACGGAATGTAAAATGGATAAATTGGATGCACCCATTTCTACAAGATAAAAAAGAAGCCATGAAAAATAAAAGTCTGCACCGTTCATTAAACAGAAAAACATTATAAGTGACAAGTAGGTTCTTCTACCTCGTAACAACCATTTAAGTAAAATATAAATTTAATTTTTTGGATTATATTAAAAATTTATTAGTGTAATAACTGCCTAAGAAGAGTTGTGCTTTGTTTTATGAGCTACTTTTAGCTTATGAGGAAGATAAGCTATAAATGGAAAGCAGGTGGAGGCTAAGTTGCATATCTCAGTTGCTGCTGGCAAACGACACATGCTCTGGGAAATCAAATTTTGGCAAAATGAAGAACTTCGTAATAGGGATTTCTCTAACTTTCATCACTCTCTCTATTTATTGTTCTGCCTACACATCGAAAGAAAAACACTTCACAATTGGTAACCATTTAAAAATTTTATATCAGCACGTTTATATTTTTATAGTCTCGATAAAATTCCTCGAAATGACTGTTTATGTGAATATTAAGATTAAAGTTTAAAGTTTTGTATTTACAGTTTAAAATAAAATCTAACCTTGTTTTGTTTCCGGTTCCAATATTCTATTTTGTTTTATTTAGGCGCGATATTTGAAAAAGATCAAGACATGGAGGATTTAGAAGGAGCACTTCGACATGCAGTTGAACGTGCTAATATTGAACCGTGGTTTCGACCGCGAACTCGTCTTCTCTGGGAATCAGCGAATATTGACACTGGTGATTGTTTCTCAGCCTATAAAAGAGGTGAAGAAATTATAACAACTCGCCATATAAATTATCGGATAAAGTTTTACTGTTACAATTTATAGTTTGCCACTTATTAAGGAATGGAGTGAATGCCGTTTTGGGTCCAATGTCGAGAGAACCATCCTGGAATATACAGTCCACAAGTAGTGCCATGCAAGTTCCACACATTGGTTTACACGAAGAATTTCGTCATGTCAAGAATGACTCAGGAGTAAATTTGTATCCGGCAGTAACTGCTATTGCGCAAGCTCTAGGAGCTTTAATTAACAGTTGGGAATGGTTTCAATCGTTCACCATTTTATACGAAAATCAAGAAGGTATATTAAAAAGCAAATTGAAATTTTCTGTTATAATGAAATCAAATTTCCAATTTTAAAGCTTTGATGAGAGTTCAAGAATTGTTAAAACTAAAAAATAAATACGTTCAAATCTATCACTTGGAAAGAGGAAAGGATCCCAGTCCGTTGTTAAAAAGAATTATGAAGAGTGGGACGTATAGACTCGTTATTGATGCTGAGCTTGATACAATTACAGCTTTGTTTGATCGCGTAAAAATATGAAACATTCTAGTAGTCTAGATTAAAGATTCTGTTTCCTAATTTACTCTGAAGATTCATTTAATTTTTTTGACCACAGTTGGAATCATTGGGCATGTTAACCGACTACTACGATTATGTAATCGTAAATTATGTAAGTTCGTAATACACAACTAAGTAAACGAAAATTAAAAAATTGTTTAACTCAATTTAAGGATTTTCACACGCTCGACTTGAGTCGATTTCGACAACCCGTTATAAATATTACTGGATTTCAAATAATAGATCCCACAATAGAAGCTTATCGAGACATCTTAAACCGGTGGCGTCTTCGTTTTCACGATACTGATATTATGAGCAGGGATCTAGACTCACCAGAACAAACAATTACAGTACAGAATATTCACTGATGAAACTAATAGATTACATTTTCTGTGTTTGTTATTGTAGACAAAAATGGCATTAATTTACGATGCAGTTTTATTATATGCTTCTGCAGTCTCTATGTTTGACGTGAGAGAACTTAATCGAAATCCTATAACTTGCGAGCATTACAATTCACCCACTTTGGAGAATTGGAAATTTCTTAATGGTATACGGCGGGTGAGTATTTTTGTTCTCTCGAAGTCATAAAATTCATTTATTTTCATCTCAGATGAATGTTACTGGTCTTACTGGACCAATTTTCTTCAATCAACACGGCATCAGAAATAGTTTAAATATTCACGTCATAAAAAGCATAGCGAGCGGACTTTTACGAGTATCTTAGGTTACTTATTCAATTGCAAACTTCTGTTAATTATTTTTAAATAATACAGATTGGCACATGGAATGCCGAAAATGGGCTTTTCCCTTCAATGGACCCCGGTGAACTAAGAAAAATTCTGGAAGCAGCTGTAGTTCAAGACAGACAACTGATAGTTACATCGTTTCTTGTAAGTTAAAAACAATTGAACGTTATAAAGCCATTATAACGTTTTTTGTCATATTTTTTAACTTAAAAAAAAAAGAACGCTCCACTTTTAATGAAAAAAAAGACTGAAGATGGAAGTGTTGAATACGAAGGTTACGTCATAGATCTAGTTCAAGCAATGCACAATTTAAATCCATTGCTTAATTTCACCGTAAGGCCTGTGTTAGATAATAAGTACGGTGACAATAAAACAGGAAAGTGGAACGGAATGGTTGGAGAACTGATAGAAAGAGTACGTATTTGCAGATGTAAATAAAGTCCAACTTCATTTACTTCTAAAATTGATTCTAACTTTTAGAAAGCAGACATGGCCATTGCAGATCTAGCAATTACAAGACAAAGACAAGATGCAGTTGATTTCACAATTCCATTTATGCATTTGGGAATTGGCATTTTGTATAAAAAAGCACCTAAAAGAGATACTGCACTTTTCTCGTTTCTAAATCCCTTTTCTGAAGATGTATGGATTTACATGGCAACAGCAGTTCTTGGAGTAAGTCTTCTGTTGTTTTTCTTGTCGAGGTATAAATTGAATAAACTTTTAAACTAATGAGTTTCAGCAAAAGAACTCTTTTGTAAAATTAGAATTAGTCCTTACGAATGGGACAGTCCTCATCCGTGTGACAGCGACCCTGACGAGTTAGAAAATCAATTTAATCTTATGAATTCTATGTGGTTTGTAATTGGATCTTTGATGCAGCAAGGTTGTGATTTTCTTCCTAAGTAAGTGCAACCCACACTGAAAATTGAAACTTAACACGTACCGTAATTAAAATGAAGTTAACTGAATTAATGTAGGGCGGTGTCAACAAGGACCGTGGCTAGTGTTTGGTGGTTTTTCAATCTCATTATTGTAGCAACTTACACGGCAACACTTGCTGCCTTTCTAACACAAGGTCGTATGACTGATGATATAGAATCAGCAGCTGATTTACCTCCGCAATCCAAAGTAAAATATGGATGCGTTGATGGCGGAGCAACTTACAATTTTTTTAATGTATGTAATCATCTTATTAAAATATTTCCTTAAAAATTATTTTCTAAAGTTGCTTAATTGCAGAATTCCAAAAATCCCATATATCGCGCTATTTTTCAAAATATGGAGTCTACGGATCCAAGCGTTTACGTCAACAATAACGCAGATGGAATTTCGCGAGTTCGCAGAGGAGATTATGCATTTTTTATGGAAAATGTGTTCATTCAATACCAAGTGGAAAGGCAATGCGACCTAGTTTCCAAAGGCAATCCTTTGGATAGTAAGGGTTACGGAATTGCATTACCAAAAGGTTATTTTTCGAGAATTGAGAGAATTTGATAATAAAATTCACTATTTTGCTTTCAGGGTCTCAATTTTTTAGCCCTGTAAACCAAGCTGTTTTGCAATTGCAAGACAACGCCATGCTAATCATTCTTTACAAACGTTGGTGGCAAGAGAAGGGATTAGAGCAAGCATGTGCGAAAGAATTACCTCCAACCGACAAATTGGACATAGACAATGTCGGTGGAATATTTATATTAGTCACCGGGGGAACGGTGTTTGCTTGTTTGGTTGGTGTTCTGGAGTTTGTGTGGTTTACTCACAAAAATATTCGAGAAAAGAAGGTACGTTCCCTAATTATACGAGTAAAATGCCGGAAATTAATTTCATTAAAATATTTCAGCCTTCGATGTGGAAAGCAGTTTTAAGAGAACTAAAATTTGCAGTGTGGGGCGACAATTCCAAACCGATTGATAAATCAAATTCAGAATCCGAGTCTGGTCTCGCTATGACAAGTTACTCCAGTGCCATTTTCGGTCGTGATCCTATAATTACATAACTGAATAATACTAAAACTCTACCTTAAAATTCCTCACTCTGTCTATCTTTGTTTCGGATTGTTGTGTTCAACGCTCTGTTAATGACGCCATAATTAAAATTTTCAGCCAATCTGTGTTTTTCTTTTCTTACATAATGTAAGTTACATCTAAGCATTCATATTGGATATAATTCAAACTACGTATTTTTGAGAATATTTTTTCGCTCCAAATCTGTTAATGGATGGCGCTAAGAACGTCTTCATTTGTAAATTATTCAAAAAATTGTAGCAATAAATTTTTTTTAAATTTAAAAGGTAAATATATTCATTTGGCTCCAAACATAAGCCTCAAATTAAATAACTAAAAATAATTCCAAAACATAAAAGGAAGGCTGGTCAAAATCATCTGTCAAGCAGCGACGCCCCTGCGCAGCGAGAAGTTGGCTCAGCTGCACACTATGTGCTGCTTCAGATGTAATGTAATGATGTTGACGATCAGGTTCATCTAGTATTGCTTAACTAGGATGAAGTGGATTTTACACGTCGATTATAGATTCGTTTTCTTATTTTTGCTACATTTTTTTTACTCATGCAACGCATCACCTAAAGAACGGACGTTTACCATAGGTAAGTCCATTGATATGATGGAAAGTCACAATCAATTTCATTATGTATACTATACCGAAACAAGAATAATTCATGAAATAAGAAAATTTTACATGCTGATAACTTAAAGTTGATTGCAGCATCCCGCCTTCGCCTCCCTTTACTTTATTTTAGGCTCAGCCATTTTATTGATCAGTGGGTTCCCATCTAAACAAATATTCAACCGATAAGCGCTAGGTATCACTGACGAAAGGGATGCAATAATGGCTGAAATCACTTTAAACTAATCAGCATTTGTCTCCCCTGTTTTTGACGGGAAGTAGGCCTGTCAATTTTTTTGATCTACACAACCCAAACATCACAAACACTTTACTATGCATTTGTCTTGAATTAATAACCAAAATTTACTTAATTCCACTAATTATTTCTCGATTTATGAATGAAAATAAAAAGAAATTTGAAAAATTAATCAAGCAATTATATTAAAATAAAAAAGAGTAGTTTCAATTTTCTTCGACTTAAATGTAATAATTAATTAGTACTTGACATTAACATGAAACTTAAAATTAAAATGCCAAGAAAGTAAGAAGTCTGGAAGAAATAAAAATTCAGAACGGAAATGAAATTTTTTTTCTCACACTTTCGTGAAGGATTCACTATCTTTCTTTTAATGGCTGTTCTAATTATTACATTTGCATTTCTTTTTTAGCATATTCATTCACCTGCGCGCAAAAAACGAATCTAATTTTGGATTGTGCACACATACCCCACTTTTCATTTTGAATATATGGCCTTAGAGCTATTTTAAATATTACTTTTATGCTCTCAAGATAATTTATAATTTCCAAACGTCATATAAAAAATTAAATAAAAATTTATGTCATCTCATTCCCAACATCTATCTAGGAGCTCTCATCGATTCAGGTGATGACTCTCTTCAATCTTCCTTCCGCCATGCCATTGAACGACTCAATTTAGAGAGGTGGTTTCGACCTCACACGCGCTTTGCTTGGCAGTCGGCTTCGGTCATGGCAGACGACAGTTTTGCAGCAGGAAAAAAACGTATGTTAACACATTTGGTGGCAATTTAAGTTCATTGGCTTACACAAACGAATGCTAATTTGCTGACAGTGTGCGGTTTGTTGAAGAGTGGAGTTCATGAACTCATAGGCCCGCAATCAGCTAAGACATCATATCACGTGCAATCTATGTGCAATGCCCTTAAAATTCCTCACATTGAAATTCGAGAAGATCCCCGTGCTCACAAATCTGACTCCTCAGTAAATGTGTTTCCTCATCCAGTATCTCTGGCTCGTGCCATTGCAGCAACGATACAACAATGGGGATGGTTTAAATCTTTCACACTCATTTACGAATCTAATGAAGGCTTAACACGGATGCAGGAATTATTGAAATTAAAAGGTTATACGCTAAGAGTTATGCAATTACCGCAAGGACAAGATTGCAGGCCGCTGCTTAAAGCCATCAAACATTCGGCTGA
Source organism: Stenotaenia linearis (assembly GCA_034700445.1). Classification (NCBI taxonomy): domain Eukaryota; kingdom Metazoa; phylum Arthropoda; class Chilopoda; order Geophilomorpha; family Geophilidae; genus Stenotaenia; species Stenotaenia linearis. The sequence continues at coordinate 6,366 of JAQIXT010001016.1, read as the reverse complement.
AACTCGAATTATCATCGATGCAACAGTAAATACCATTCTTAATGTCTTGCAGCAAGCCAAAAAATTGGGAATGATGACTGAATATTACGAATACGTCTTAATTAATTTGGTAATTGAATTAAATCAATTTATTTCTTTAATTTGGAATTAAAGTTTAGAAATCAGCATGCCAGTAAAAAGTAATTTTTTGTGCACAACAACCCAATTTGTAGTGAATATTTTGGTTTAAAGAAATGGATATTAAAAACCTTCGAATTAAAAAAACTGAAAACTGGAATATCCAGAGAGAAAAAAATCAATAAGTTTTGTTTACAACTGGAAACTTTTTCAAATCAGATTTATGGAGTTAGATTCTCAATAAAAAGTTGAAGTGCAGTACCATGTTTGCCAAAACTTTAAATCTTAAGAATTTTTTTTTTAAACTTGCCTTTTCCCATAATCAGAGAAAGGAATTACAGTTTTTAAGTTTCCGTCGGAAATTCATTAAATGAATTATATTACGCCCTAACTTATTATGCAATTTATAAAACGAAAAAAAAAGTCATGTATGTTAGTTTTACAACTTTGTAGTAGGAACATTCAAAAACTAAACTAAACTTAGTTTCCTTTCAGTTTTGTGCTTAATTGCTTCACTTTACATTGCAGTTTGTGTTGCAACTGCTGTTGAAATTGTCAAAATAAGCTGTAAATGTAAGGAAAACTAAGTTTAGTTCTAATTTTTGAATGTAGCTGGACATAAAGTTTACAGAAAGAATCCAAATTGTTTTATTTTTGATTTCATCTTTTGCTATGCCTTATTTACTGTCAATAGGTGAAGTTAATTTCATCTTGCAAGATTCACCAATATTCATGATTTTCAACCGTAAAAACATTATTTAGAGTGCAAAATAAGTTGGGAAAATTACTCACAGTAGAATATTGCTAATCCGAACTGTTTCAGACCAAGGCATGTTCGGTATAGTAATCAAACATTCAGAGCCAATAAGATAAAGTAATTCCCAAAATATTTGCTCAGTTACGAAATTTGTTTCACAATTTTTTTGCCTATCCTTAAATCACTAACGCAATTTGGTTCATCTTTAACAAAAATCCAAAAAATATATAAGAATAATATACCGTATGTTGTATAAAATACGAAATTTGTAAGCAAAGTTTAGGGTTTCTGGAAATTTGAAATATCGGATGAGCGAGAGCCAGATCAGAGGGATTGAGGGATCTACTGTATATATTAAATGGCAAAAAATCAAAAATGCTGATTTCTAAACTTTTTTCTATCATTTTACGATTTGCCTTTTACTCTTTTTTTTTTCGTCTTTTTTAAAGGATATGCACACAATTGATCTCAAAGAATATCGCAATCCAGTTGTAAACATCACTGGTTTTCAAATAATTGACAATTCGTTAAAACAATTTCATGACATTCTTGAGAAATTTAGGACGACAAATACTGCACACGTTAAAAATATTAGCTTCCCTGAACAAAACATTAAGGTTTGACCTACACATTTGAAACTACCAACAACGGAACTAATCTTGAATTTGCTGTTTAGACAGAAACAGCACTGCTGTATGACAGCGTTTTGCTTTACGCATTTGCCATAAGCAATGTCGATCGGGGCCGTGAACTAGATTTAAGGCCAATATCTTGCGACAAATTCGATACTCCCAGCATTCAGGGTCGTCGAATAATTGATGTCTTGAAAACGGTAAAAATAATTTATAATTGATTGTTTAATAAGACTTGAGATTAAGTTCTCTCTATTATTCCTTCAGTTAAATGTGAGTGGGTTGACTGGACCCATTCATTTCAATCAAGATGGATTAAGAACAGAATATAATGTACATGTCATCAAAAACACGCAAACAGGTCTCAAAAAGGTATAAACGTCAATATTTTCCTAACTATTGAATTTGAAGTTGGTATAGCAACTAATTAAGTATCAAATGTGGGAATTTTTTGTGATTTACAATTTCCTCAATAAAAGAAATAACCTAAAATAGATCGAGGTCAACAACCAAAGACTTTCAACTACTTGTAACACTTAAAGTCAAAACAGCAACAAATAGTTGAAAATTGTTTTACTTTCTTTCAACTCTCATGATTAACTATTTAATTTTCCTTTTCTTTCAACACAATAATCTCGCAAGAGTGATTTGAATTCATTTACCGAGATAAATTTGTTTTAGGTATCAACATGGAACCCAATCACTGGTATATATTCCATCGTCAGTCAACACGAACTTCAATTGGAAACAGAGGCGTCACTTATTCAAAAAACTCTCACCGTGTCATCAATTCTGGCAAGTCATTTAAATAAAAATCTAATCTAAGAGTGCTTTTAAAAAATAAAAAAAAATGAAAATTACAGAACCGTCCATTTTTTATGCTGAAATCAGATGCGTCAGAATTGCAAGGAAATGACAAATATGAGGGCTATGTTATAGATCTAATGGACGAAATTTGCAAAGTAACCAATCTGACTTACAAAATTAGACCGGTCGGAGATGGTCGATACGGTGATAAAAATTCAGGAAAATGGAATGGAATGATTGGAGAATTAATTCAACGAGTAAAAAAATTATGGAAATCCGCATTAAAGATTGAAATGGTAATTTAAAAAAAAATCTTTTGCAGAAAGCCGATGTTGTGGTGGCTGATTTAACTATAACGCAATCACGACAAGAAGCTGTGGACTTTACGATACCATTTATGAATTTGGGAATTAGCATTTTATATCGAAAAGATAAAAAGAAGGCAGTAAACCTCTTTTCTTTCTTAAATCCTTTTTCGGAGGAAGTATGGATTCATATGGCCACTGCATACTTGGGAATCAGTGTTATTCTTTTCTTTTTGGCCAGGTAAATTTAGAAATTATAAATTTTTAATATAATTAAAGCAGAAAATGTTATTTTTTATATTTTAATATTTAAAGAGTTAAATCTTCAGTACATTTACGTTACATAATTTTAGGGCCAGTCCTACAGAGTGGATTAACCCACACCCGTGTGATCCAGCTCCAGAAGTATTAAAAAATGGTATAGATTTATTAGATTCCCTATGGTTTGCCAATGGCTCTTTAATGCAACAAGGAAGTGATATTTTGCCAAAGTAATGGAAATCTTCCCCACACGGACCCCTATTTTCCCCCCGCATTAAAAAAATTTATTAACAACTTACCTTAACACCTCACCGTTTCTGCTTCCAGATTTAGTACGTATGAATGGAGTAACCCGCATCCTTGCAGACCTAATCCCGATGTTCTTGAGAACACGTTTAATCTAATGAACAGCATGTGGTTTACTATTGGCTCCCTGATGCAACAGGGATCCGACCTTGCCCCGAAGTAAGTGATGTTCAACTAACAATAATAATAATTCTGCAATAATTAAAAAAAATAACAAAATTAATCAATCGTATGGGTCCGTGTAACCTGGAATCACTCAAATTATTATACTAACTGTCATCGCAGGGCTGTGTCTACGCGCTTGGTAGCAGGAGTCTGGTGGTTCTTCACTTTAATAATGATTTCATCATACACAGCTAATTTAGCTGCTTTTTTAACATCTGATCGGATGACAGCGCCCATTACGAACGCAGAAGATTTATCTAAACAGAGTAAAATAAAGTATGGCTGTCTGTATGGAGGTGCAACTATGGGATTCTTCAAAGTAATTCATTTGATGAGTTAGTGTGGCAATTACTCACATAATATATTCCTGCAGACTTCGAAGAGTCCAATTTACGGTAAGATGTGGCGTGTAATGGAAAGTTTGGATCCAAGCGTGTTCGTCCAAAGTAATGACGAAGGTATAGGTCGAGTTGGGAAAGGAGATTATGCATTTTTAATGGAAAATACAATCATCGAATACCGAACCGTTCGAAATTGCGATCTAATTCAAGTGGGTTCATTGCTAGATAATAAAGGCTACGGCGTTGCTACACCAAAAGGTAATTCCAAAGTAGCAAAACAAGTTGAAAAACCAACGTTGATCGAATCGAACGTGATTTTCAACGTTGGACTTAGATTTTTATCAACAATAATTCATTCATTCATTTATTTTATAACAATCTACATTAATTCTAACAGAATTAGCATTAATTTTCAACTAAAATTATTTCAATCAAAAATCAATGTTGATTCAACCGAATTTTGCTACTGCAGTTTTTCTTCTGAATGCAAGAATAAAAGCTGTGTAAGTGTTCCTAGATGCAATGAGAGTGAGAATGTACCTGCAAAAGAATAAATTATTCTTATTTCAAGTTAAATTTATTTCTTCACAACAATAAAAATATTAATTAGGATCACCTTATCGAGCCATTATGAATAATGCCGTACTAAAATTACAAGACAACGCTGTTCTGGTCAACTTGAGAAAGCGATGGTGGCAAGAAAAAGGTGGACAGGTCCACTGCTTTACGGACGACGATCCAATGTCCAGCATGAAGCTTGGTCTTGCAAATGTTGGTGGAATCTTTGTTCTTCTGACAGCTGGCATGGGACTCGCCTGTGTCGTTGGAATATTAGAGTTTGTGTGGAACACGAGGAAAACAATTAGAGAAGAAAAGGTTTGGATCAGTAAAATCAAAATATTTTTATAATGAATACTTACAATTTTGCAATCTTAGGTGTCCATTTGTACGGAAATGGCAAAAGAGTTAAAATTCGTTTTGACCTGCAGTGATTCTACTAAACCTATCGTAAAATCAACATCTGAACCTGAGAACGGCTTAGCCATATCTTTGACAGGCTATTCGAGTGCGGTTTTCGGTCGAGATCCATATAGTTAAGAACATGTCTTACATGTAAAACATGATGTATCATATACTCACGAAAGAGGATGCAACTGTACATATGCAATACAATTAGTTCCATTTGAACTACGAAAATTTTTCATTACATCAGTTTACATAAATGTCAGAAAATTTTGCCTGTAATTTTTGTAGATACGTGTCAATGTCTTTTTCTTGACGTTGGTAATAAATTCAACATTTTATACCGAATTTTGGGAAAATGAATTGTGTAACAAGAACAAAGCGATTTAAACAACTAATCAAACCAAATAAAACAAAAACCGTCAGCCCCTTGTTGCTTACTTACGACAATAAAATCAGAATTTGATTTATAATGTAAACAAAAATTTGTTTGTTTATAACCCCCGTCCCTTCAAAATTGCACTTCAAATTGCATCAATATTTTGAAACGACATAATGTTTACCTAAAACTTAAGGAAATAATTTATTTCTTTTGTTTGTGTTTGAAAATTCAAAACGCGAAACAAATAAATTTAAAAATTTTTTTATTTCGATGATTTGGCTAACAACTTTTTATATGATACCAATCTGAAAATAAAAATATTTCATTATTTTATCCCGAGTTATTTGAAGTCAATTTATCTATTTACCTTGCTAGCTACATCTAAAGCGTCATAATCTGACGCTAATTTGACGTATGCCTTTTTCTGACCATCGGGCCTGTTTATTAAAATTCATTATTAGTAATCATTCAAAATTTTTCACAATCTATTCATACCTGATAAGCGTGTTAACTTTCGCCACATCAATATCATAAAGCTTTTTGACAGCCGTTCTAATTTGAGGTTTATTAGCCTTTAAGTTGACAAGGAACACCAAGGTATTGTTGTCTTCAATTTTCTTCATCGCCGATTCCGTCGTCAATGGATGTTTAATTATTGAAAACTGGTCCAATCTAATTATAAAATGATAATTTTAATGAAATAAATTAAAATTATCAAAGCTACATACCTATTTCTTTTAGCAACGCTTTTCCTGGGGTATTTAGGATTTCTTGGGAGACTCAACGTCTTCGGTTTCTTGAAGTGAACCGTTGTACGAATTTTACGCACTCTAGTTCCATAAGCTCCTTTTTGAATAGTCCTTTTAGCTTTCAATGCAATAATCTTAGCGCGTTCTTTAGCCGATTCCTAGAATAATAAGATTCAAAATTAAATTACGATATAAATGGATATGAAATGAATTTATACCTTCTTCTTTCCTTTAACAAGCTTGCCGCCTACTGGTTTGGCCTTCTGCACCGTTGGTTTTTTCACATCTTTCTTTACAACGGGCTTCTGGCCTGGTTTTTTCGCTACTGGTGCCTTCTTATCGCCTGGCTTCTTCACCACAGGTTTACCTGCTGGTTTCGCTCCAGGTTTAACTCCAGTTTTCTTCTCAGCAACTTCAAATTTTAAAACAAAAATTAAGAAACTTATTTTTTTTTAAATAATTTTTTTATATTAACCTCCTTTCTTTTCCGCTGGCTTTTTATCTCCTGCTGCTTTTTTCTCTGCTGGTTTCTTTACGGCAGCACCTTTCTTTGCAGTAACTGCTGCCTTCTTATCCCCAGC
>JAQIXT010001015.1:0-20288 GCA_034700445.1 Stenotaenia linearis | reverse complement strand
AGTTTCATTGGAAATCTAATTAGCATACGACGCATGGATGGCTCCTTAATTAGCACACCTGTTTCCCCTTACCCGTCTCTTCTTCACGGATACGTAACTGCGTCTAAGTGGGATGACGCCACCCGGTTGTGTCGACTCGTAAAGGTAAGAAAGATTTGACACACGCTATGTTTTCTTAACGGCTACTCGCAGGACGAAGCTCTGTGGTCGTGTCTCGCGGCGATGGCTGCTTATGCAAAGCACTTACAAACGGCAGAAGTTGCTTACGCAGCTATTAGTCAAGTAAAGATATTTATATTTAACGAGAAGTGGAAAGCTGATTTTTGTTTTGTCTTAGGCTGACAAGGTGCAATTCATCCAGAGGATTAAAGACAACAACATTGAAGAGATGCGAATGGCCGAGATGGCTCTTCTGAGCGGAAACGCCAAAGATGCAGAAGGAATCTTCCTCCAAGCCGGTTTCACCTTCCGTGCCATAATGCTCAACATAAATCTATACAACTGGGAGAGGTGAAAATCTTATTAATTTAAATTCCCGCTGAAATTTGTCCGACTTAAGCTGCCATCTAGGTTTAATTTGGCAATTCGGATTATGCAATATCTCAAATTCGGTCTCAATAAAGTAGAGTTAGTATGAAAAGTGAGCCTCAGGTGGTAGAAATAAACGGCTACTCGGGCAGATTAGTAGTGCGTATAGAGCTATATTGAAAAGCGAATTAGACCCACTCGACACACACCCGCAACTTACCTCTGATTTACGGAGCAATAAATCTGTGTGCATACGAGTATATGCGAAATGTAATTACATTGTACCAGAGAGCCGTGACCGAGAGAGAGAGAGAGAGAGATGCGAAAGACGCACGCGTACGCAGCACATTAATGACTGCGACCTTTTGCCGGGGTGCGGGAGTCTGTTGGCCAAGATGCTAAGCTAATTTATATGCGAGCGCCTTCACATTGGATGACCCTTAACTTGACGCACCTCTTTTCAACTATACCTGAGCGTTCTCGCAGCTGATCTGGAGTTTACAATTTCATCCAGAATGGTTATGGAAGATGGTGATGGCGCGTTTCATTATTTATGCATGAAGGAGTGTTGTCTGACAGTCGTTTGACGCAACAAGGTCAAAAGTTTGTCGACTGTAAAAACAACAGTTAAACCCTTTTGTTTGTTCGCACCAAGTTGTAAAAACTCAGTAAACGAATTTACTTTTTATTGTGCCAGAGCCCTCGACCTGGCCATTCGCTACAAAACCCATGTGGACACGGTATTAGCCTACAGACAGAAATATCTGGACAAATTTGAAAGGAAGGAAACCATCAAGCAATTTCTCCAGTTTGCCAACGAGGTAATAAAAAAAAGCCTGAAAAATTGGCATTTTAATGCCATTTTTTCCAGACACATAAATCCCGACTCCAACATTAGTTTTTTTTAAACATTTTATTGCATCCATCACTGATTTTAATATTTAATTAAAAAGATTTTTTTAATTTGGAAAAAATAATTCAAAAAGACGAACGAATTTCTCGTTTTCAGACACTCGAGAATTTTTTAAAATTCTTAAATGCCTCGTATGATTTTAATTTCATTTTTTAAGAGGTTTGGCCTATTATCCAACTATACTCGGTGGGCTTGTATTTTTAACTATAAAAACGGGGAAAACATGTTGATTAAGTTTTTTATTGTCCTCGGCTTTACGACTACTTTCTAAAACCCAACACAAAAACAAATTGCAGTCTGAGCTGTTTGCCCCATACATCTAGTTGTAAGAATCGATTCTTTTTTTTATTGTTGTCCGATGATTTCCCAAAGAACCGATAGCTAACTGCCCGCATGCGCCTACACAACCGCAAAAGCAAAGACTGAGCAGCGGTCGACCATTTTTCTTGCGAGTGAAGGGCGCCAAAATGAGGGCCATCCATTGTTAACTCGGAGCTTGTATTGCTGTCTAGCTCTTGTTATTGAGGAAAGAGAAAAAAAATTCGCACAATTGAAGATCGATTTGAGAGAAAGGTTGCGCCAACTTTAGCTGCTTCATTATGCGCTATTGATTTTAATAACATTTTGTTCGTTTAATCAACATTTTTCTAAGAAAACGCTACAAAAGAAGTGGAAAAAGGAGGAATTGAAAAGTTATTCACAATTATATTCATTAAGAATAGTTTTAATTATTCATTTAGTACTCCAAGTTTTTTTTTAAATGTTAATTTTTCGCCCCGCCTAAGAAATTACTCAACACCATCAACAAATCTCTGCAATCAGTTCCGTATAAAAGGGCAAGAGAAAAAAAAAAACAGAAGGAAAAAAAGTGGGGAAAAAAGGAGTAAGAGAAAGAGAGAGAGACGTTAATTTCTTTCAGTTTCTTCAATCAAGAAACAATTTCCTTGGTCCGTTCTGCATTATTCAGATGCACTTTCCTAACACTGAGAATTGGAAATGATTTTGGCTTGCAGTGTAAACGGTTTAAAGTGGAAAAAAGTGGAGCGTACCTCGGTTTTTTTTTATTGATGATTTGTTTTTCCTTTCTTTCTCCTTTTTCTTTCACTTGCCTTCCTTTCTCGCACACCTGACACCGCCAGTGTGAAATATCACAACTAATTTCGCAGTCCATTCACACCGTGTCATTTTAAATTCAACTCGCAGTTTATCATAGTTTATCAGCAAGAGTTTTGTATTGACGTTAACTCTGTAATCGCATTTTCTATTCACTCGACTGCATCGTGGTCGCAAGCCGTTTGGAGAGAGAATAAAAAAAAAAGTGCAGAGAAGTGTAGAGAGGGAAAAAAGTTGAGTAAATTCAAAGCAAATCCACGACACACCTTTACACAGGAATTGTGTTCCAATCAAATGAAAATGGCTGTGGCAAGTCTAACCAATATGGGCACGGTGCCAATGAAAGAACAGTGAAGACGCAGAAATGTTACCTGTATGCACTTTGAATCGCAGTTACCCCTCGGGAGCAGAAAAAGGGACGATAATCTAAGTCGCATTGGTGCCCATGAGCAATTGATTAAATTGAGCCGAAATTTTTTTTCTCATAACACCTGCTCCTCCGTCCTCCGGTAAAAAAGGTCGCCACCAACTTACATGGTAATCAACTAATTAAACGGTGACAGGTAACGAGGTTGTAATTTGCCCCTTTATACGTCGCTCGCAAAGGAAACGCCCGAACGATATTTATGGGCAGAAGAAGAGGAAATAAAAAGGTGTATAAGGAGAACACTTCAATCTATTGATTTGTCCATCAGGGACAGCAGGTCGTTGTCGAGGCAAAGGTGTCCTTTCAGGGCCCACTATTTCTTATATCTTCACGTTATAAAAAGGAGAAGGGACAGTAGCATAAAACCTTTAAGTGTGGACGAGCTGTCGTCGTTGCGCTCCCTCCACCCCTTCTTCTCCACTTGGAGCTCAACCATTTTCAGATTGCTTCGCGACGACTGCATTGCCCTCCTATTCCCCAGCCAGCCAATCAAATATATTTTGCTCCCTTCTTTTTGCCTTTTCCTCTCCTCTTTTCTTCGCCCATTGATTTACAAATCCGTCCCTGAGGGAGCCACAGTCGGGAAAAGGCCTTTCGCCGCTTGAATAGCCAACTCATTGGAGCACACTCGAATTGCTCGGTCGACACCTCCTCACGCCGTCGTCCGAGTGGCCAGTGCATTCCTCGATTCGTCCACCAGCCGCTGCCATAGCCCAAGTAGTCTTCCGAGAGCCATGACTCGCCAAACAACCGCTATATTTCAACCGACCGAAGAGAAGGAGAAAGAGCCCGTCTGGGCCACTGGGGGATCGCGGAAAGAGTGCGGAACGTGGCCTGGGCCTTCTCATGACTATTTGAAAATTTGATGACCTGTTTGCCCGCCTCTCTTTTCTCCGTCTGTCTGCTGCTGGCTTTTACGATTCAACCTATCATCCAGGAAAAAATTTCACTCTCAATATGGCTCCCTTTTGGACCTCATAATTACTGCGCGATAAGAGACGCGAGAAAGAAAAACGCTTTTAATCAGACCTATTAGAAATAAATCCAATAAGACTCGAAACTCATTTGCATTTTTTTCCACCTTTTTTTTTATATTCGAAAATGATCTAAGTATAATGTTTTTTTCATGAGATGGGTGTTGGATATCTCGGGTGTCATTTCTAGTCATAGCCTCGGGGGTGTGTACGCAAGAAGATTCTCAAACTTAAAGTCAAAAAAATAAAAAAAATAAAAGTTTTTCTCACCATGGAATTTAAAAAACAGGGAAGCTTGAAACTTAATTTATGTAATGGATTCGAAACGGAAAAAGTTTATCGTAAATCTTTAAAGTGGACAAATGTTGTAAATAGCGAGTTGACATGTTGCAAACATGAGATGCATCCAATATAAAAGGGCAAAATGGTGCTATCATTGGCTGCACTCGCTCGTGTCAACTGCAGAGTGGTCTGCGAAATAAATGCCAGACCAGCCGTTGGATCAGTTGAGACGCAGTACTGAGAATTGTACGTGTCTCAACTATATAAGACAACGTTCGAATCAACTGGTCTCTGTCGGTTATTTATCTATCTATCAATCTATCTATATATATCTATCTATCTATCTATCTGCTCTTTTCCATTAGGTCGAGGTGGACTGGGACAAAATCAAAGCCAAGATGGAGATGGAATACCAGAAGGAAAGCGAACGTCCAGCAGCCAAACGAGCGGGATCTATCCGCTCGTGATGATGAGAAGACGGCGCAAACAAAACGTGGTCGGAATACAAGTCACCACTTGAACCTCGAGTCTTTGCTTTTATTTACTTATGATTTAAGACTTACACGTCAAGTTGTACCCATAAAAATGTACGATTTTATTTTTGACTTTTTTCCAATTCCATTCTGTTGTAGGAAATAAAAATGATAGAGGAATAATTAAAATTGTCGTGTAACACGTTGCGGCTATGTGTAAAGGGCTCAGAGCACCACGATCGCTAAAGCCTCTTTAGTGGGTGCAAAGTTTGTAGAGAATTAAAATTTTAATTTAAAGTCAACAGTGGTTAAGCCGCTGTTCACAACGATGGCTGCTTTTTTCTTCGTGACAACGGGAAATTTGCATTAATAAAGCTCTTTTTCACTCAATCCTAGAGGCCTTCTTTGGCGAGAAAAAGCAGCTTAATCGACGTAGGAATTTCACTCGACACAATTGAACGATTTAATCATTCAACGGGAACGGAGCGAATCCACTATAAAATCATGGCAACTGTTAGAGCAAGGCAACAAAGATTTGCTTGCAAATGAGCCGCCAAAACTCGACTTCGCTATTAATAGCATAATCCATTCGATATACGTCCCTCCCGAGCAAAGTTGAGGAACCCGAACCTGCAACGTTTCACGAGGGTTGAAAATGATTGATTGCATTCCTCGCTTCAACACACTTGCTCAAGCATAAGACTCTGATTACAAATCAAATAGGCACAAAAAGGAAAACGAGAGCAAAGGCGAGAAGGAGGGTTTATTGGAAACCCTTTCCCATTTCTCAGCCATCCAGTTGCGAGTTAATATATGTTTCTTTTCGTCGACGAGGAAAAACCCGCAGCTGACAATTGACACGTCGTGCTGGGTTATGTTGTATTACCACATGTCAAATTCAGAACAAAGATATTGAAGAAGAAATCTTTTTAGGAAACCTCAAAACGTGCCACCTGTAGACTGACAAGTTTATCGCGCTCTAAAATGCTTTTCATCTCGCCGGTTTTTCAAATTAAATTGACACGCCGCGATAAAAAGAAAAGGGAAATTATTATTTCGCTTGTACATCAATTAATTCAAAGTGCAACTTCATCTTTTCCAGTTGGTCAGAACGGAGAAGAGCAGACACTGCAGCATCCAAATGGCGCGCGCATTTAACAGGCCATTCCTTTTCTCCTAATCGTGATAAAGAGTGGGTTCATGTCATGCATGTGCAACTCAACTTCCGTGAAAGATCATTTGAACGTAATAAATTGCAAGCCAGCCGAGTGTGTTGAGTCGCAAGCCAGTGCGACATCTGTCGACGAATGAAGAAAGAGTTTGAAAGGGGAATTGGGTTTGAATCAAGCGTCGACTCAAGGGAAATTCCTCTTCGCTCAAAGCCATCACACTACGAATAAAACCTGCGATTCTTTCGCACTAAGGTGGTTTTTTTCCCTTTCTTTCTCCTATTCCCGCAGCCCGTTCATTTTCCCTTAGAATTCATTCCCTCCCTCCCCCCACCCCACTGTCCCACCTCACACATACCCCTCGCCACACAGAGATTGGCCAATTTCGTCCATTGAATTGAAAAATCTTTTATGTGCTCAACTCTTTGCCCACTTATGTTTGGACGGAAAACAATCTTTAATGGAGCCAGATTAAACTCCATCAGAGTGGGAAAAGAGGCGAATTGAATGGGAAAGGACTAAAGGAGTGTGTCGGGTGGAAAGAAGGCGAGCAACATTCCACGCCATATAAAGCGATTGCAACTTTGGATCGCTTGTGTATCTCAATTCCGAGCTGATGGCTTCGTCCATTTCGTTGGTGGTCACTTTGGGACTCAAAGTAGTCAACGGATGTTATGGCCCCACAACCATTACAGCTGCAGTCCCTCGTCCCGTGCCTGCGGTTCAGTCAGTCTGTCAACGGCCGAACCGAGAGAAGTGAGAGCGCACCTGGAAAATGAATGGCCGCAATTTGGCTCGGGTGGATTTTTCATGACCGGCATTATTGTTTACGGGGGACCAGCGGGAGAACCTTTTACGGCACTAGAACGCGCACGTTTCACCCACCCGAATTTAAAAGCATAGTCCAAAAACGTCACAACTCCGATTATCGCTTAAAAAGAAAAAGAAATCAATAACGCAATAAAAATAAAACAGAAAAAAAAAAATCTAAGAAAAGCGCTTTAACTTTTTGACACCCACTTTGTAAACTGTTTGGCGAATTTTCACCTTTTAACTCGATAATTTAATAAAAATTAAAAAGTCGAGTGTGGCATCTTATTGCGATCCAGTAAATTGAATTTTTACCTTGAACTCTGCTGTCACCAGTGGTGGACACAAGTGGATTTAATTTCCTCTGTACTCGATTCTTTTTTCTTTACAATCGTGTAGCAAAACGAAGAAAAAAGTGGAAAAAGAAAGAAAAAAAAAAATAATAAAAAGAGCTGAGGTAGTTATATGAGAAAAAGCCAACGACCTAATCGAACTTGAGCTTTTTATTACAGCATACGTATTGGAGAACCAGAATATGTCGGGGAGACACACAGAAGATTAACTACAGGCAGACAAACACAAAAATTGTTATTTTAGCAACTACTTTAGGCTACAATTTTCACTTTACTGTGGAAAGGGTAAAAAGCTACAGCAGAACATTAAGCACTTTCAGTTGTTTATGTTGTTGTCAAATCCATGGGACTTATTTTTTCATTGATAAGCATATTTTTAAAATCATCTGTCATATAAAAATTTAATCATTATTATTATTTTCACTTAAAAGCGAGGGAACGGAAATAGTAAATTCCAAGCTGATTTCTATACAGCATGCGTTCATAAAATTTTTTTGTAATTTTTTTTTTAAATTTTTTATTTTTCACTGTTTATTTTTTTGTCTTTTTACTTTTAATGATTAAAGCAAAACAGCAAACGGAGCGGGATCAAAGGGGGGGAGGTAGGTAGGATGAAAAGATTAAATTTGAGGCACCAGGGTCACTGATTAAAACCGTGGAGGAATAATGACCAAAAAAATAAAATGATAATCTTTAGAATGTAACAACAAACATGGCGGTGCATAGTTCAAGCGACGGTGTGATATCTATCCACCCCTTTAAAATGAAGAGGGGATATTTTTGTTTAATTTCTTATCCCTGACCCACCTCTAAACCTCTTTTTCATTTATCTAAATTAATTTTCCAAGAAAATTTGAGAAAATAAAGTTTCTCCCTTAATATTTTCTTTACAGATATGAAAAGCAACTTTTTCAAATTCAAAGCCTCCTCTTTTATGGATCCCCTGACAACTGTTACCAATCTTAGACCACTCAAACTGGTCTGGAATGAAACATGGTACAAGCATCTAGAGCTATGTACATGCTGGACAAGAAATATAGGAACAATTTTCAAATTAATCAAAAATAAAGCTACAAATTTCTCACTATTTTTGTTTGTCTAGTTCTGATTTCTAAATTCTCAAAACGTCTTTCATCTCCACGGGATACTTGACTTTGCTTTCAATGACCCTGGCACCGTTTAGTGTCATCAATACAACTCTTTCAAGATATTTGAAATGCAATTAAATTGAATTTCTTTCTCATTTCTTTTGATATCGTTCGAGATGTAAAAAATTGCAATTTTTTAATTTATTTTTTAGAATCGATCAAAACGAGATAAAAGCAAAATTTGCAAAGCGGCTTGAAAAATTGCAGCGTACAATTAGTTTTATATGAATTATGAAATTGTGATTATTAGTCTACTCAAAATAAGTTATTTTGAGCAAGTTTTTCTCTTTTTTTTTTCATTCAAAATATCTTGAAAGACGAACACTTTTATGTCCTTCAAACAGTCATTTTTTTAAACTATTATTTCATCTCTGGGAAAATAAAAATATCGTGTGAACTCATTTCAAATTTGTTTTTCACATTTAATTTATATTATTTCATCATCGTCATATCATCATTTCATCAATAGCCACTTTTCACTTTTTCCCATTATTATTATTATTTTATATTCAATTGAAAATAATAAACTGATTAATATCAACAGACTCCGGCTTTGTACTTCCAAATGTTTGACATTGGAAAGTAAAAACCTGAGGTGTTTCTTGTCCAAAGTAGTGCCGTTAACAACAACATAACAAGAGTGTAGAGTGAGAGACCATATACACTGTATAATAACAATATGAAAAAATATCACAAATTATGGATAGAAATGACAGAACAGAAGGGGTTCCCACTAAACCCCTCATTAATAAATGATTTGTTTTTCCATGACAAAAAGAACAGAGATTTACATTCAAAAATAGTTTTCACCTATTATAATAATAAATGTTAATCATTAGAATTATTATAATTATAATGTACCAATAAAATAGATTCAAGAGTCTATGAATACAATTCTACAATTATTATTAATTCTTATTATTTATCAATACTATTGTGTTCCACTTTTTCTAGAAAAAAGAAAATTCGAAATAAAAAAAGAACAAAAACAAACCACTGGATTTTAAAATATCAAATCACTTTTTATATCTTTTTTTATCGATGTTTTTATATATATATAATTATTTTTGTTTTTGTTTTCAGAGTTAATTTCCCATTCGTTTAAACATAATCAGACACCCTTTCCAGTATAACAGCTCTTCTTGTGAAAACAATGAAAAAGAAAGTTTAAAAAGGAGAAATTTCAAGTAAAAATTGTGTAGGCTGAATAATGGGAAAGGGATTTCTAACCTTTCTACTTTTTATTAAATATTTTTCTCAAATCTGGGTGTAATTCAGTTGAGACACATTTGCAGTACTTTAAAAATTTTATTACAAACATTTGCATATAATTAATTCAAATATGACATATACATATTATTCGATAAATACTTGAAATTGCCAAACGAATTACCACCAGATTTTCAAGTCATTTCAACAAACATACATTCTAGTTTCTTACATCAACGACGTCTTTTCAGACGCCATTTTACTCACTTTTCGATACCAGTCATGGTGTTTTGTTATTTTTCATAAAGGAAAAAAAAAAACCTTTGGAAATGCATTCAGTTGTAGAAATTAGCTGATTAAACCTTTTCTTACAATGTTTTATCTTCTTCCCTTTACTACACCTAACTTCCTAAAAAAAATTTGTCAATGTACAACAGTGGAACATCCACTTGAAGGTATAAAATGTTTAACACATTTCAACATGAGTACTTTTTTCTTTGCACGTTCACTTTATAATGTAGATATAGATACAATAGTAGTAACAAGGGACAGAATGGGATAAGGTATAAGAGAGGGAAAAATTTGTTAGTATTTTTTCTTTTCTTTTTACTTTATGAAGGATAAACGGATAGGCATCACATTTGGCGGTAAAGTTCCCTCAGCCATGATATTGTAGGGTTTTTCAATTTGTGTTTTGTTGTACAAGAGGAACGAAATCAAAATAAAAGTGAACTTTTAAAAAAGCACAACTACCGTTACATTTCCCAAGCTATTAGAAGCTAAGCAGCGAATCTCTAAGCATTTTGTCAAAACGTACAATTTATTATTTCTTTACACTTCATTTCAATAACCCAACCTCTGACTCATTACTTTAATAATTCAAATTTTATCGTGCCGGAGACCAATCCATTTTTATCCAATATTTTTTTTAGAATTTATAAACCTAATCGTAACAAATAAAAATGGCTATCCATCGTCCAATACTAAAATTTGACTTACCAAAATAATTCGTAAACATCTTTACATACAAAATTAAAATATCAACCAATCATTATTTTCATAAAAAACTTTCATTTTCATTTTGGAAAAATCGAAGTTTAAAAATTATATATAAAAAAAAAAGGAAAAATTAATTCATTTTCTTAATGATTATTACAATTTGAGGAACTACAATCACTAATACTTAAAAAATAAAAACAGAAAATCAAAAATTATATATATATTCTAATAAGACATAACATCAATTAGTGAGAAAAAGTAATCGATTTTAAAAATCACATAACTGGTCGATTTACATTTTCCTATAAGTAAAATATTCCACTGGTATTATTAAAACTGATTGTTTATCAAAGCTACTAAAGCTCACTATGCTAGGCTAAACAGCTTTAAAAATAAACATCACTATGTATTTCACTTAGAAATCGTTGTATCTACTTTTTATTAAACCCTAAACTATGCCTTAATTAGTCAACTGCTAAATAGCTAAAAATTGCATGATAGTATTTAACCATGGTTATTATCATTATTTATGTGTCACTACAACAGGTCCACGCTTGTCAGATTTTTTAATACACTAAGCTAAACATGATATAAAACTACAATGCACAACACAATGCAAGGGTGGGACAAAACAAATTAAACAATATACTTTGTTTCAACGACTACAAATTCTATGCTTATTAATATACTCAATTTTTGATCGTTAGTTTAACTGCTTACATTATTATTATTAATTATTATTTTAAAAGGTGTGATATGCCACGAGAAATCAAGAGCACTATAAAGGAAACCAACTTTCATGTATTTTTACTCGTATGTAATTGAATTAGTTGAATTAAAGGAAAATAAAAATTAGAAAAATTTTTGAAAACAAAGAGAAAAGTTGGTTGCCTTTAATATCCATTTTGCCTCTACCAGTCCGGTATTTTCATTAAGTTTTACATATATTGAAAACCTATAGCAAAGGCCACGCACCTCTACAGCAAGATACAACAAGCTTGGACCTGTATGATTCGTGTGAAGTATTTTGGCTTCTGCTGAAACAGCAAAGAACTGAAAAGCAGCAAAAGTTTGTTTTCATTTTTTGTGTTGCATCAATTTTCTTCGGCACTCTATCAATCTTTTCTCGGCTGGAGGGCATTACGTCACAGAACCAGGGTAAAAAATGTAAAATTTAGGAAAACCGAAATAAAAAAGAATTAAAAAGAAACGCCTAAACCATTTGTCAATGCTCAGGCATAGTCATGTCCTTTCTAGCAGAATTACTATTTTTCCGCCTGATTTTTCATATTGTGAGTGTTAAATCAGCGCTGGGGTGATGCAGGCTGGCGAAGAGAGGGGTGAGGGCACCGTTTTCCTTCTGCTTTAACGTGTTGAGAAATTGGTCGATAGTTCTTGCTAAACGTCTTGACTACATCTATTACAAATTTAAGTGTTCTTATCGATGGTGAGTCTAGAGCATCTTCAAAATAAAAATACCGAGGGGACAAAGATTTGATTACTGTATATATATATATATATATTTATATATATGTATGTATAATATATATATAATTGTTCATTTTTTCAGTTCAAAGGCCCAAGAAAAACAAAGTTGAAATTAAAAATTTGAAAACAAAACTAATAACGGTTTTTGATTTTAAAAAAAGAGCAAAAAAGGTGATTAATAATAACAGGAAAACTTGATGTTTGTTAAGGACATTTAAGTTGATATGTTTTGTTCCATTTCTTTTAAGATTTTCTTTTATGTGTGTGTGATTGGAGTCTTCTATTGCAGCACCACTGAATCCCAGTTTGCAAAAACGTAAAAGATAACAAAAACAAAAAAAACAAAAGAAAAGACCTCTTCTTCTGGCGTTAGTAGTCACACACCACTGTTGGAAATACACAACACATTGAACAGAAAGCCAGAAGGACGGCTTTCTATAAATTTGGGATTTTTTTTTCTCTTTTGCAGGAGCACGAGCAGCAGTTAACAGCACAAATTGTTGCTGGATGGAGATGTCTTAAGCAGTGGCGCCTTCAACAATATCTTCTACGAGTGTCTGCTATTCGATTCATTTTCTTATTTTGCTTTGCGTCTTCCAAGATATTGAAAATGGTACAAGTTCAACATGTTTAAAGCCATCACCCAACTTACAGAAATGGTTATTAGCTTAATGAATAGTTTTACTAGGTTTTAAGGGAAGGAAATAGGGGCAAAATCGGGGTATTATAGATGTATAACAACAACTGACATCACATTTTTTTTCTTAATTTTTCATAATTCATAATTTTTCCAACACAGCCTGGAGGGTTTTAGAATGGGGCTATGATTGGGAGAGGTATCAGGACACACACACACACACATGCACACGCACACACACCGCATATATCTTTTTTTCATTTTTCATTTTTTTAAATATAGTACAAACAAACATTACAACGACTGGGCTGGTGTCCCTCCCAACTGTGACCTCAATTTTTTAAGAATTTGACGACTGCCTCCCCCTGGTGATAGGGAATGAAAACAGTTTCCCCAAAAATCAGACAATAAGTGGATATAATTGAATAGATATAATATGTATATATATATTATATGTATATATATACATATATATATATAAAAAGATCCTTCCAGGGGGGTGTGTAGCCCGTGAAAAGAGCGAACAATTTTCTTTTCCACTTATGCATTGATTTGAAATACCGGAGACACACTACAGAGATTGACTACGGTTGTGTTGATAAAGTGCATGGAATTATTATTATTATTGTTATTATTATTATTATTATTATTATTTTTCGATTATCACCTGACACCTAACACTATCTGCATTCTGAGAAACATTATAAAAATGAGTTTGTTATTTCTTCGTCCTTCGAATTTGCGAAAAGGTAAAAATTGTTACATTTGATTGAAATATAGTTCAAGTTATAGTAATAAAAGATTTCAGGAACATCCTTTGCAGGTGAGAGAAAGCAGGATAATTGGAAAGGGGATGATGGGAAGAGAGGAAACAGTAGGGGCAATCGATGCTTTTAAAGGAGATGTATCGGAAGGAAGGGGTAAAAGGGTTACACTAAACATAGAGCTCGAGGATCGGGAGGGATCTGATTGCATGTTTGGCATCAAGATATATCATCACAGTCTTGGATTGAATATTATCGTTACTATTGATTGGATTTTTCATCTTAAATTTTTTTAACTTTTCTCTTTTTTTTTTAAACATTAAATTTAGACTGCCAACCTGCACATCACAACACGCTCATTCTATGACTAGAAAATCAGCCAATCGGCAGCCAAAAATTGTCTACTCTAAAATCACCAACGTTTCTTTGTTTAAAACCATCCCTGGATTTTGATTGGTCAGTTGTGCTTAGGGTTATGAAAACTCAACGGACTTTGGCTGGATGAAAAGAGGATATTCTGGTCAAACTTGTGTTTCTGTGTGGATATGGAGATAGAGAGAGATAGAAGGGGGGGGTGAGGAAGGGAAACTGTTACGAAGGATAAACTGATGGGAACCAGGGCCAACAACAACTCCTACAAAACGTGTCCCTGTAACAACCTTCACACTCATCATAATGGGGATATATTTATAAGTGTATAGTATTATATAATATAGTTTCGATCTATTTATATATTTATACTAAAAAATAAAATAATGAAAAAGATAAGAAAAAAAATTTAAAAAAATTATTACAAAAACAAATTTAAAAATCTCCCATAATAATATAATATTAATTAATTAATTAATCAATAATAAAACAAGGTATATAACACAATCGTTGTTCATATCCATCTGACCTCAATCAAACCTTTTTTTTCTTTTCTTTTTTTCGTCCCCCTGGAAGGCAAATTTGTTGAGGATTTTTTTCTTTTTTGAATTTTTTTCCTTTTCTTTTTGTTGATTTTTTTGTTGCTTTTTCCGTGTTTTTCGGCTTGGTGACTTAAAAATTAAAACGAAACGATGGCGAACCGTCGTCCACTCAGTGGACGCATACGGGCACCTCGGGGATGTGGAAGTATTTACACATAGGACGAGTACATTTTCCTTTGGCTGCATCACGACAAACAGTCACTTTTCCATCCGTTACTTCAACAAAATCTAAAATACAACAACAAAATTATACATTTTTATTTAAAAAAAATCGTTCGTCTCTTAATTAGAAATGGAAATTCGTAGAAAAATTCAGTACAGTGGCCCACACTCGAAAATACTCATCAGAATTCGTTGCACACGCGCTTATTCAATATTTATACGTCCATAAAAGGAAAAAAATAGAATAGAAATAATAAGTAAATAAATAAAGAGGAGGAAAATAGAAGCGCGAACGAAGCAGGTATCTTTGCTTGTCTTTTTCGCTATACAGACCCCTAGTCAACAGATATTATTCGCATGGAGGTTGGCATGAAAGAAATGAACCCAGTTCCCAGTCCATTTCCGCCAACCCAAGAAAACAAGAGAACCGCCAACATCTGTTACGTTACCATGGAGACACTGGCAAATAAGCAATAAAATCGAGAAAATCGCTCTCTCAACCACCAGCTGCACCAACAAAACAGCCCGAGAGATGAGGTCTTAAAACTGCTTTTGCTTTCAAAACAGCAATTCCACGCATAAGCAAAGAGCGACTCATGCACTCAAAACGGCTTCGACGCCACTCTCCCACTACTGACTGATCTAGCAAGTTTTAAAATAGGATGTGATTACAACATTTCTACTTCCCCCTTCCCGACTTTCGTGCGTCGTATTCGAGTCAATGAAAAATTATCGAAACACGAGCGCCATTTCTTCATGCCCACGGGGTTAAAACTCAATGTAGCAAGACATATTCAAAGCCAAATAAACTCTTGATAAAGCAACCAATAACAATTCCCGACAAATTTAGCGTGACTATTTGAATAACAAGGAGTTTGTCGGCTCCCAAGCCGCGCAAACTGCGGATTCCAGCGCGTGCAAAATAGTTAATTAATTAAACCTGATGTATCTGAATTGTACAACTGAATATTTTACGTCTCGCGACATAAATATTTGAGGAAAAAAATGAGAGCGTAAAATGATTTATCCGTTCCTCTAAGGCGCTCTTGTATGATGTTCTAATGGCGCTTTTTTCTCGGTATAACTTAAGAATTTAAACGCGAATTTGTCTTGTGCGCAATGGCGCATTTACACTTGTTGTAGCGCTATGCACCGATGAAAGAAATTCTTTTATAATCTTTTTAGATGGTAAATTCTAATATTAAAATTTAACGTCGAAGAAAATTCACATACTGTATAATATTGAGGAATTATATCGGAAGAAAAATTGAAAAATTCGACTTACCCTCAACAAGGTGGACGTAGCGACACTGTGGCCTTTTGCATTGACCAAACTTAAAATCTCGGCACACCAGGAGGGTGTCCAGCAACTGGAAAATGGAAAAGAAAAAAGTAAATAAAGGAAACGGGAGGGAGAATAAAATCGGATTTTTAAAAATTCAAATTATCAACTTGAACGCGCAATATATTTCTCCTCCAGTAAAAAGGAAAGGAGAAAAAGTTAAAAAAAAAATAAAAAAGCAGAAAAAGTGAGAAAATCCTCGTTTGCCAAGTGCAGAGTGCAAAGAAAAAAATGGAAAAAATCTGATTACTTCCTCAGAAATTCAGTGAATGAGGAACTCGACTCAGCCAACAAACATGCAAATATGGCATCTCCCTTGGTGAAAACTTGTTGATTTCCGCAGTTTAAGATGCTGATTTTTGTTGATTTTGCCAATTAAACTGACAAGGTGCATTTGCAAAGTCGAAAAATTCACCAAGAATATGCTATATCTAACGTTTTCTAGCAACACCGACATGCAAATGAGTACAAAGAAAATTTCTTTCATTATGTAAAGAAAAAAATGAATAAAAAAAAAATTTTAAGCACAAAAATTTAAAAAAAAAAAAAAATTCATTAAAAATTGAGTGAAGCCAGTTGCATGAATTTTTCGTTTAAACAAGAAAGTTTTCATCAACAAAACATTAAATTGGCCATTTTATTTGAAAGGTGGGGGGAAGAAAAGGTAAAGAAATTATTTATTAAATTCTCGACTCGAATGCAACTCGCTCGTTAATATTGTTAAAAATAGAGAAAAACATTAAGAGAAAAGAAAAGTGTGAGATAGAGAGAAGGAAATACCTGGCCATTCTCATCATAGTATTCGACACTAGTGGAATTATTTAGAAGCGTGCCGGCCATGACAGCGTTGGATTGAATCATGGGTACTATACCACGAATTTGGTGACACATCAGCAAGAAACGGAGTTTTTACACATTTTACGGATAAAATATTTGTGCGGCGTGATGTAGCAGCAAATGAGCATGCATTTGTTTGTTTACAAGTTATATTTCATGTGATATAACGGGGGAATTAAGCAATGTGAGAGGCCATGCCGTGACGCGGTGAATCGGCGCGATGGTGCGGCCAGTGACGGTTGGTGGTTGGTTGGTGCATAAAGGAGTTTGGGCCCATGAAATGACACAGAGACAAAACAAAAGAAAAAAAAAGAAGAAAGAGAGATAAAGGATTTGATTAGTCTCGCGTTAAAATGTTAATTAATTACGAATTTCTTAAATTCTAGGAAAGGCGATCAAGCGAGGCGACACATAAAGCGACATATACTGTGATAAATGCAATTTCAAAGGTTTAGCGCGTTACTGCGTTGCAGAATGTTATCAATTTTAGTGCACTACATTTAACTTAATTCATCGTTACATTTCAATATTTCCTAATCTGCGAGATTAAATTAAAGATAGTATAAAATAGAAATAACTTGCTTATTCGCAATAAACAAATTTTGTTGTTTCTCTCTTCGAGAAGTTTTAGTGTTTTACGCATCAGTTATGCTTTCCGGAATTAAGCTTAATTTGTCTAAAACTATTCGGACAAAGGAGAAAAAGCTATTAATTCATACCGAATTTCCTCTATTGTGCCTTATTGCTCAATTAGTAGATGAGATTTTCTCGTGACGTCACTAGTCAACGTCAAAACAACACAGTCAAGATTCGCTTTAAAAATCTCGGCTTAAAATTCAATTTTTTTTTCACCAATTAACTTTAATGAAATTAACCTGCGCTCACTTTTCTTGATATTACTTAATAATTAAGCCTCGAGACGGGACAATTTTTCACAACAAGTGCCGTGTGGGTGGGTGGGTCACTCCATCCACAAGATCCAGTTGAAGGGACCATTAAGAGACTAATAATTGGACGATGCAATTTGCTAAAGTGTGGGGAGCTCCGAGTGATGGAAAAGAAGAGAGCTCTCCCTCTTGTTGTTATGAAGTTGGGAGCCTCAATGAAATTACATTCGGTGGAAGAAAAAAATTAGAAAAAAAAAAAAAAACTGACTCGAGATTATTTCACGTTAGGAATTAAATTTAAATTTTTCTCTATTAGACCAAAGGATTTATGTCAACAGTTGATAGAATTAAAAATTTCATTTCACCAAAAACAGAGATTTACTTGTCACTTACATGTTACAGGGACAAATGGTTGTTGCAATTGCATTAATGCCTGCTGGTAGGTTGCCGCGCTGGGTTGATAAACTGGCATCCCACTTTTGTCGACAGCAGGCCGTTTGTTGTAGGGCATCATGCCTGGAAAGGCCTGAAATGTGCATGTACATTCAAAGAGGTTATAAATGTATCTATTGACTCGTCTAGTGCATTCATGGCGGCGACGCCACAGGGTTTATCTGTGGCGTGGCTGCCATTTAGTTTCAAGCAGTTTTCGTATTTTTTTAAATTGTATTATTGATCCGAGATTAATTTTTAATTTGCATGTCATCTTGATCAATTACTTTACTTTTTTTTTAATTTTAAAAAGTGAATTATTGCTTTCAATTTTTTTTTAAAAAAATAAATAAAATCAGTTTCTTTATATATAAAAATTATCAAATCAATAAATGAAATGAAATTATAATAATGCACTCTTTAAAATTAATTTAAAATTAACTACAAGTGAAATCAAAAGATGATAAAAATAAGATCTTAATTTAAAAATAGAAAAACTTAAATAAGTATAGTGCAACATCACATGACATGGAAATAGTTTAAAAAAATAAATCAGGACAAGAATAATCTGGTTGCAAATTAGAAAAATAATGAGATTCAAAATATTGTTTGTGTGGCGTGACAATTAAAGACTTTTTTCTTTCTATCTCTTTTTAAAGAAAAAAAAATCCATAATTTAAAGTGCGGCTTGGCCTCGAGTTCCAAAAAAAGCTTAGGGTGCAGCATCATCCCCATCATAGCCAGTGCTACAACCCAAATTGAAGAAAAAAGTAGGAAAAGGGATAAGAAAAAAAAATGTTTTTTTAAAGTGAAAGAAAAAAATAAACAGCGGTCATGCAGACGCCCAAAGCTCTCGTGCCCCTCTCCTATTTAGTCAATTGTAAAAAAAAATTATTTAAAAACACAATAAAGCAGATTTTTCTATTTTTCCACAAGTAAAAATGTGATGCAGAGATGGAGAGAAGCGAGCGAGGCTGAGGCGAACTGCATTGTGGGTACCTGATGTAGAAAAGAGAGAATCAGAGAAAAGAGCTGAGTGAAATATCATTTTTTATCTTTTTTTTTTTTAAGGGTAAGAGAGAATTTAATAATTGATTTTTCCTTTAAATCAGATTAAAAAATAAAACTGGGGTTTTTGAAATTTGAATTGAGTTGTTGGGAGAAGGGATATTAAGAAATTTCAAATTATTAGTTTTCAAAAAAATTTAAAAATAAAAAATAAATTAAAGGACTAGCTGAAAAGCTTCACTACATTTTACCAACAGCCCAAACACAAACAAAAAAAAATTGAAAAATTAAAAAAAATTAAAAAGGTTAAATAAAACTACATAATTAATAAGAACAAATAGGATTATTTAAAAATACGTATTAAAAAAATAGAAAAACAGTGGAAAAGGATATGAAAGTTTAAAAGTATTTCTTAATAAAATAATGAAATAAAAAATTCATATTTGAATTTTATAAATATTTACACACTTAATGGGTGAGCGAGGTTGATTAAAGGGAATATTCGAACAGAGGGATTTTAGAAACAGTAGGAAAATGTAATTTTTAGAAAAAAGTGGGTAGAATTAAACGAAATTAAAAAATGAAATAAAATCTGGTCAAAAAATAGCCATCTCGGTCAATAGGTCATGTGACCTTGCAATATACCCTAGAAGCAAATAACTACCACAGCTACATGCAAAAGCACTATTTGGCAAGTACCAGAACGAGGTCATCGGTAGGGTCACGGGGGCGCTTCTTGCCCATCAGTGTGTCGACTGCTTGCGGCTTTAATTAGTATTGGCAGAGCACATGGTGGCATTGACCAATGAAATTTGCAGCAAGGTAGGTGGCAGCACATGACACAGCAAGCAGCAAGGCATTGTGGGTAAATAAAAAAAAAACAGCGACCATTAAAAATGTGAAATGTTAATTTTTTTCAATATGTCAATTTTAATTAAATAATTAATTATCCTTAATTTTGTCACTAAAAAGAAAAGAAAAGAAAGGTTAAATAAAAAATACTTTATCCATTTGTTTCCACTCTAGTCCAATTAAAAATGGCAACATGCACTTATTATTATTTTTTCTAAATCTCCCTCTAATTAAAAATCTTACTATGACACAATTAACTTTTATCGAAAAGAGCTGCTCAACTGTAAAATAAAATATAAAAAAAAATAATAATAAAAAAATGGGTTTACGCCTCAGCCTATTGAACGACAAACACAATATAACCACGCTCTATTAGAAAAGCAGACTAAATAAATTCGTTATTTCAAAAAAAATCGAAAAAGTGCGAAAAAGGAAATAAAAAATCGAAATTATACAAAGCAAAGGAAAGTAGTGGCAATTCTAGACTGTTTCACAGGACAAGCACTGGGG
>JAQIXT010001014.1:0-20289 GCA_034700445.1 Stenotaenia linearis | reverse complement strand
GCATTAGTTGAATTAAAAGGAGTATTTGTTTGATACTTTGATGGCAGGTAGTTTAAAGTTTTTTTTCAACTGGTTGACGAGAAGCGCTCGATTTTCTTTATCTTGCTTGGGTACCTTAAAACCTTTTTTCTTGATAAGAAAGGGAATTTGCATAAGAGATTTTCAAACAAGTGCCTGCAAATGGTTTTAGAAAAAATAAAATCTGCAATTTGAGATATCAGCAGCTTCTGCGCTTGCAGAGACCACTGCCGAGAATAATTTATTTACAGTGGAACAACAATTTTGCAATTGTTTTTAGAGAAATTGGAAAAAAAAGACAAGTTGTTATTACGACCTGTAGAATCAAATTTAATCAGAAATACAATATGATAAATAATTCACATAGCTGCCTAATGTTTACAATTTGCTGCGTTTTCTCTTATTAGATGTTTTTCTTTCACTTTGATGTGTTTGTGCAGGTGCAAACGCGTTATCGATTTTTTACCAGCCATTTTTTTTATTCTTTTTATTTTTTTGCAAATCAATAGTGTATCACATAAGGTGATGAGATAGAAATTGATAGTTCTTCAAGTATTGCTTTTAGGTTTATTTGATTTAAAATTGAAGTTTAGCCAAAATATTCTTGACTAAAAAATGGCTACCGTCAGGAAAATTTAATTTTTATTTTTTTTAAGTAAAATAAGTTAAATTTAAATTTATTTAGAAAGAAATTTTAAATTATCAAATCTCATTAACGCAATAAACTAGTTTACTGAATTGTAAACTGAATTTTCAGTTTACAGTTTGGTTGTTTTCAACATTGTGCAATTAAAGCTGCAGCAGTATTTCCAACCCATTACCCATGGAAAACACGAAGACCCTATAAAGTTAACACTTCTTTGACGACAAAACGTTTGAAAAATGAAATAGCTGGCGGTACATTGAAGTAGAAACGCGTCTAAAAGAGGTTTGGTGTCTCACCTGCGGTACTGTTTTGCAGATTCTGAACACTTGAATAAATCAATAAAATGTCAAGAGTTAAAGTCAACATTTAAAAAAAAATTGTTTATTAAACTTAAAAATAGGATTTTTCTCCTAGATTTTTGGTTCATCTGTTGTGAGGCGTGTAAAATTTGTCCTCAATCTGTTGAAAGGAAACTAAAAAGGGAAAATGGCGATTTATTTTGCTAATGGACGCAGTATTAAACTTATACAGCGCAACTTTGTTCTCTCCATATGTGAGAACAAAGCTTATAAAAATATTAATTATGTTGGTGTCAGAGTGCAGTTGATGGGAAACAGTTGCTTTAATATCGTAACCATATGTGACAGTTGGTTTCTGTTGTCTGTTTGGAGGCCTGCATCACGCCATATTTTGCTAGACTAAATGCCTCGCAACACTTAACTCTTTCTCTTGCAGAATTCGGTAAGTAATTGTTGAATTTTTTTAGTGTTATACGCCAAAAAAATCTTTTTTGTTGTTAATTTGGTTTTATTTTGACAATGTGAATTCAGTATAAGAATAACGTCATTTGCAATTGCTTTCTGTAATGATGAAACGGAAATAACGGGCGGTTGATTAAGAAATCGAAGTAAATTGTGTGTCCTGCAGTCCTGTTGTCGTTAAACAACTTGAAAATTCCCTAACAATTACATGAATCTGTTTGCAAGTGTCGTAAGCTTGAATTGTAGTGGATGAAGAAGAGACTAAAAATTGGCCGCGAGCCAATCAAACGAGCACAATGTGCATTTTGCTGACTAGTGCAGCTGACATTGAAGTGTTCGAGAATCCATTCTGCAGTCATGGCCATCAACCTTTTCATGGCCTTCAGGGATAAGCAAAAGAGCGGTTTATTAAAGCTTTCTCGAGCATCCAGACGAGATCTCCACTTTATTTCAAGATGACTTTTTTTATTTCTGCACTTAGCAGAGATTTTTCTGTGTAATTTGTGGTTTTCCCCCCTTTTTTGTCGTTTTTTTTTGTTTTACTGCTCTCATTGCAGGAAAAATTGGTTGTGGTTTCGTGGAATACATTTGTTGATTCTAATTTTACTTAATTTTAGAAAAGTTTCATTAAAAGTGAGAAAGAGGTTTTAATATTTGAAAAGGGGGTAACAAGTTTCCAGCTTTGTGAAAGGAAGTTGAAATTAGATTATTAAAAATGAGTGAGAATATTTTATTTTAAAAAAATTGATTTCTAGAATTGAGTTTGTTACTATTGTAATGTGATCTAGCTAAATCCAGTGTCAGTTTTGAGTGGCGTTTCGCTCGCTGATAAGTGAACTTTGTCAGAGTTTTCTGTTACATTACAATTCAAAAAGTGAATTGAGCAACGTCATGAATTTAAAACAGGTACCGCCTTTCATCGCTTTTTCCTAATAGTAAACCTAAAGACGAATTTCGAAGAAGCTCGGTACTTTAATTTATTAGTTAAATTTCTGCCCACTAATGAACTCGCTGCATTATTATTTCATTTTACTGCATTATTACTTTAGTCCTTAATAAAGTAGGTAATTAATATTTTTTTTTGCTTTTTCTAATCTTCTCTTTAGAACCATGCAAGCATGAAGATGATGAGAAAAGAGACAGGAAACAGGTGACTCGAACCATGACACAGCCGAGTGGAACTATCACATATACAGTGAGTCCATTAGAAAGAGTCTGACGACAGCAGTCTTTATTTAAAGATGAAAAATTATGGGAAAAATGATTTTTCAGTTGATTAGGAAAGTGTACAAAAAAGTCTGGGCCTCCCAATTATCGAGTTTTTGTACATTCTTAAATATAATTACAAAAAAAAAGTTTTTTAATATAAATTAGAATAGTTTAAATTTAATTTTTGTGGTTTACACAGCAATCGGCTTTAATCGGCTTTTTTTCACTTTAATTTCCAATTTAGTTTTATGTCTCGGGGATTTTAAAACCCTTGCACGCAGTTTCTTGCAGTGCGAAATACCTGCAACTGGTAGTAGGGGATTGCGAGAGACTAATCTTGTTAGGCAATTTGGTAAAAATGCACGAGAAAAATCAGAAATTGTTAAATTGAAATATTTTAATGACAAAACCGTTGTTCGATCCGTTAAATTATTGCACGAGGAAGTGTTAAATATACTCTTATATTTTAATTGCGTTATCATAAAAAATAGGGTCAGTGAGTCGGAAAACTAGTCATTTCCTGGTTGATAAATATCAGGTTGAGGAATAGAAGGGTTATAGTAGTTTTGTTTGATATTGATAATGAGAAAATGATAAATAATTAATAACTTTCATAAATCATCGGATATTGGAATTTATGATTGTTTTCTTGCCTTGAATAAATGGACCAAGTTCTTCTACAATTTAGCCTGCTGTGGGAAAGAAAAATGATATCAAAAGTAAAAAAAAAAAAATCAATAAAAGTTCATCTGGAAACACCTGTGACCACATAAATTTAAGGGAGGTTGACTGGGTCTTCCATATTTGTCTCAGAAGAGAAAAAAATTAGAGGAAGCCAACTTTTCAAAGCAATCTATAAGCTTTAGTTTTGTATAATTTTTTAAATAAGTAATAATAGTAAAAAAATGTCTGCTTTTAATTATATGAAAGTTGAATTTTATTTCACTTTGTTCCTTTAATTTTCATTCTCCCGTTTTTAACATCTGGAAATGGGCATAATTAAATATGAAAATGCGTTTTGTGATATTGTTTGCAATAACAGTTGCTTTATTTACTTTTTTGATGTACAACTGGCCTCCTAGCAATAAAATAATGGGGGAAATTACATTAACCAGCAACTGACGCTATTGCAAGCTGACTTTGTTTTACCAAAATGAAGAGAATTTGAACTTTTGCCACTCTAACTAGCATAGTTATGAGCGATAAATTTATTGATGAGGAGGGGAAGGTGGGCATTTTGCAATATGAATATATTGAAAATTCAAGAGAATTCTGAATTAGATTTTATTCAGTGATTTAATGATATTAGATTTGATTATTTATGCGCACAATATATCAGCATCATAAACTAAAACGATGCTAGCTTTGGATTTTGGTTTGATTTCTTTATATTTTTATTAAATTTATTTGAAGCTATCAAATTTGATCAAATTTGATGTTGTAAATGTCTGTGAGGCAGACAGTGATTTGCTTAAAATCGATTAATCCTATTAAATTAAAAGAATTATCTTTTTTCGAGGAATAATTTAACTTATCTTTCGATAATTAGAGTTGAAAAAATTAGGCACGTGCGAGTTGTTGACGTCGAACAGATGGAAACAAATATTTCCCTGTAGATCAATAGGATCTAATGCTTAGCCACAAATTACTGATGAAGCCCTGGCAGGATTCAGTGAAGATGAAAGAGCCACGAGCCTCTAGATAATTATCTTCAGCGGTGATAAACTGGTCTCATACAATTTTTCGGAGCAATCAGAGAAATGTAGTATTTATCTTATTAAAGTTTCATTTTATTATATCATTTTATTAAATTTTGTTGAATTTCGTTTTGATTCAACTAAATTTAGTTAAAATGGTCATTTAGTGCTTTGCATTTAAATTAATAAATTAATTCTGATTCCTTATTAGCACATCAACCTTAGACTTGAAACATTAATTAAGCTCATTGTCCCACATTCACTTTTTTAAGCGCTAGTAAAAAAGTTTTATTTCTTAATAAAAACTTGTTATTAATTGCGTCCGCTTTAATTCTTTGTTATGTTAATTAGCGTGGTCATTTTAAGGTAGAATTCAATTAGACTAAGAGGGCTCTTTCCTGATGTTGAGAGGCAATGAGCATCCTACTAAGATCAGCTTATCCAATTTCTCTAAGGAGAGCCCACATTGCTGCGGAAATTCCGGATGAAATGTTGTTTGCATAAATTTTCTATTATTTTTACCTCCAGGAAATTAAGTTATATAAAAATTTTAAAATTGTGTGCAGCTATTGTGGAGGGATGTGTCAAATTGGAGATAAAAAGAATTAATGAGATCAAATTAGAACTAATGCAAGAAATAGTCATAAACGAATCTAAGTGCTGCGTAACGATGAAATAATCACCTCATTTTTCATTTGCAAATGCGGGAGGTGAAAAAGTGAGATAACTGTGATTGTGTTTAAATGTCTTCATTTTTTGCGAAGGAAAACAATATTAATTTGAGCAATTGGCATTCCACATCCTGGCTTTCTATACTGAATTTTGGATGTTTAAAGATAAGAGCTGATG
The DNA here is from genome assembly GCA_034700445.1 of Stenotaenia linearis. NCBI lineage: Eukaryota > Metazoa > Arthropoda > Chilopoda > Geophilomorpha > Geophilidae > Stenotaenia > Stenotaenia linearis. The sequence goes on along the minus strand of JAQIXT010001014.1, from coordinate 15,109 downwards.
ATTAATTATGCTTTTTTTTTTATCTTATAATAACTTTGGTAACAAAGTTTACAACTTTGCTTATTTAGAAAAGTTTTAATTAAATTTTTCGCATAGCTTTTGCTAAGTCAGAATTTGATGGCAAAAATTTATTGGCTTATCATGGGGCGATACCACAAGGGCGATAATCCCAAATGTATTCTCATGTGTAAAAAAAAAAAAAGGAAAATAAAGGAAAAAAAATACTGAATTATAGTAGCACTTGAAGCAATTAAAGAATTAGAAGTTGAAAGAAAACTTTTAAATAATTCAGAGACGGAGGATAACATCAACAACAATTCCAATAAATTATTAATAATGATCGTGGTTCGTGGCTAAAATGAAAGTCCGTGCGAGGTGCATTAGGCGAAATCGCATTTTCTATTATTTCGTGTTTGTTTGTGTTTCTGGTTCAAATGCGGTTGAAAGCATTTCGGTACAAATCAGTAATGGTGAATGACCTAATACGAACCATTATTTGAATTTTACCAGTAACAGCTGCATTAAATTGGACGAGGGATACGTATTTGCATAATAGATGTTGTTATTAAGAATTAAATTAACGTTGAATTTCTTTTTAGGTGAAGTCTTCTGATACGATAACGGGAATTGCTGCGAGATTTGACACAACACCATCAGAATTGGTTAAACTAAACCGATTAGCGAGTCGTTTTATATTTCCAGATCAAGTAATATTTGAATTAAAATTAAAGGTGAAGTGTTGGTGATTAAAAATTGTGTTTTTCAGGCGTTGTTTGTACCAGCTAAGAATTCCGATTCCGGTGAACCGTCATCAGATGATGGTGGTAGTGGTGGGGATGGAGACGATGTACAGGTTTGTTTAGTTTTTATTCCAGGAAATTGGAAATTTTTGAATTTTAAATCCTATCATTTTTAAAGTTTGTAATGTTGTAGAGTAAATATTTGATTTCTTATTGTATTAAATCGGCAGTGAATTGCATTAAGTGAAGGAGGTTTTGTTGACCGTTGTGAAGTATGGTTGAATGGTTTGGTGGGAAAATCGTCTAGGAAACGGAAATTTAAAAAAAGAAGAAAAATTGGTGCGGCTTATCAAAGGAAACAGAAGTCGAATCAAGAGAATTTGTATAGTTTTGTGCACGAGTAACTTTCAATGGGGAAATGAATCGATCAAGTGAAGTGTAATTTTTTATTTCCGGAAAACATTTGCAAATTTACTTACAAGTTTAGTGGTTTACTGGAAATTTTTATCAGCATAAACAAAACTTTTGCGTGAAGGCTCATTTATTTGCAGCTTTGATATTTACCTAAGGGAATTTGTTCAGTGAAGTTTTTGTTTGAAATATTTCTAAAATTTGTGGTTTTGTCGAAATGAAGGAGGTTTGAAACTGTTTATCATAAAATTACTGGCTGTTGGCCACTATATGCCAGTCGAACCAGTTTTCTCATGGACGAGTCACTTTTTTATGACCTGCTTGTTATTTGCAAACGCAGTCACCTTATTTTGCTGCGTATAACAGTACGTGGTAACTCATACGTTAAACATGGTTGCAACTTCACTGTGTACTAGTGTTGTAAGATTGTTTTTATTGTACTTTTTAATTTAAAACTTATTCTTTTGATTTCAGGAACAGCACAATACTACAAACAAAAGTCCAAAACCGGGTCACGTTGAGCGAATTCAGTCTCCACCACTTTCCCCGAGAACTCACATTCTAACTGAAGATGAAGAAAGAAATTTGGATAGAGATTGCATTGAAAGATTTCTTAAAATTAACGTGCGGCACATCACAGATGGTCAGGTAAATACTTCAAAAATGAAAAACATTTTTTTTTGTTTATTTTTAGAAAAATTTATTTTGCAATGTAATTTACAATTTATAAGTTCACCATTCACTTTGCATTAAGGTTTATGAATTTTGAATCCACTTTACCATTTACTGATAAAATCAAAATATCTATCAAAAATGAAATCATCATCAATTTTTTTTATCTTTTCCATAGGGAGTTGTTGCTGGTGTTCTGTTGGTCACACCCAATGCTGTAATGTTTGATCCTAATGTGTCTGATCAGCTGGTGATAGAACATGGTGCTGAAAAGTATGGCGTCATTGCGCCGATGGATTATGTTGTCAATGCTGCTATGTACAACGATATAGCTACAATGTATGTCAGTCATGCACCCACAGATAGGTAAATCATTTTTTTTTTAATTTTATTTTAGTGGCATTAAATTTATTTTCTTCTTTTCAGTATGCAGATTCACTCTCCACCACAAGTTTATCACGCGAGAGAATGTCGTTTATCGTGGCCGATGAATAATTTGGATACGTTGGAATCAACGCGAGATAGACGCACGGATTCAATACAAGCCATAAATGGAAGCATGTCGGATGTGGGAGTCACACCAGATGAAGATTCGTTACGGGACACCCAGTTGATTAAACAAATGCATCACATGAGTACATCCGATTCAACCAGCAACCTCGATCCAGAAGTGTTTGTGGACGAAGGGATAAAAAACCTTGAAACAACAATACCAACCGAAACAAATTCTCAACCCGAACCCGAAGCGAGCAATGCAACACAGCAAGAAGTAGAAACCGATGACTCGGTTCCTACTTTAGAATGCAATCAGGAAATTCTAGAGAAAGAAGAAGTGCCTGCATCTGATGAAAAGGCATCTGAAGAATCCGAGGACAAAGAAAAGGAAGAATCGAATGAGCTGTCATCGACTAATGATCCCTTGCAGCAACAGCAATCTGTGACAGCAGCTGCAACTATTCCATCGGAACAGGTAGGGAAGGTGAATAAAAGCGTTTTGTTTCTTAATTGTAATTGCATTCGTTGTTATTAGGTAGTAAAAGAACCTCTTCGACGGAAAAACTCTAACTTATTTGAAAACAAAATGAAAGCGTTGAAGCAGCTGTCATACCCACTCGCCTGGATGGAATCGATTGGTGGTAGCGAAAAAGATAAAGAAAATTCTCCGCCACTTTCTTCTTTATCGGAAACGACGGCAGCAACCAATTCCTCGACACAGTCAACTTTTTCGAAAATCCTCTCTTCGGCATCACCTAAGACTCTTGTCGACTTTTCTAGCGGCTTGTTTACAAAGACGTCCGACGAAAGTGGAAGTCAGGAAGAAATTTCGTCGAGCCCGAAAAAGAGTAATATTCGCCCTGCAAGTTTGCACGAAACTACCGTGACAGGAAATTCAGTTTTTTACGGTGAAAACGGACAGAGTGGGAAATCTGTGGAAAGGCGGCCGTATTCCATGGGAGAAAGTCGTGAAAGGAAAGTCGGATTTAAGAGTGTCGTATCAGTTGACGATATGCCGGATTTGTTTGCTTCGATTGATCGTGAGTGGTTTAATTGAAATTATATTTTTAAATCTTAGGGTTTTGAAGGTGATTAGAGATTATGTACGGATTTGATTGAGATTACAAGCTATACAAAACCATTTTTAAAAAATTATTTAAAAAATTAAAGGTTTAGATTTCGGATTGTTTGTTGATCTCTATTCAAATCGAATTAATTGAATAATTTACTAATGATCACTTGTTTCTCTTGTATCGTACAGTCCTACGAAACTACAGCCTGTTTGGTTAGTAAGAAACAAATCAAACATTTTTACAGTTTTAAGCTGCTATTTGCTTGTTATATGCTCACTGTATGAATGGTACTATTTCTTATTTCCTCAAGAACAATTGAAACACTTTTAGCATGTGCCTGCTGCGCTTGAGTTGTTTTTTAATTGGTTTGACAAAAATAAAGGTGTATGAGTGAAGCAGTTTGCTTTGCAGGAAATGTGTGCATCTTGAAAGACATTATTTTCCACTTGAAATCCTTTCACTTGTCTCTTTTCAGTTTCTTCTTTAATCTTCACAAATGAATGCGTTTTGTAGTTTACTTGACGGTTTTTATTTTCATAAGTTTTTTAAATATTTTTTTTGGTAAAGTGTCAAGTGAATTGCAAAAAGCTGGAAAACTATGCATTTTAGAAAATTATCCTCTATTCGTTTTTATTGTAGTTTGTTTTTTCCGTTTATGTGTGCGTTTACTATTTTCATTTTCCTTTTAGAATTAATTCCACGTCCTGCAAAGGCTTGCGATGATCCGCCTCTTTACCTTTGCTTACGGATGGGGAAACCATTGAACAAACCAGTTCATAAGTCAACGCCCATCATGGCATACGGGAAGAAGCGAATGAAACGCGAATATTGGTTTAGCATTCCAAGAGACAGGTAAAATTAAGTTTTGTTTAAAAATTTTTTAAAAAATTGGTTTAAAGAGGTAAACAAGCGATTTTGTAATTTTTTCAGGGTGGATGACTTGTACAGTTTTTTTAATCATTGGGCGCCGAATGTGTATGGTGATTTAGATGAAGAAGCAATTCGTAAATTCGGTTATGAACTGATTACAAATGAAGAAGAGTTTAGCGATGACGAACAAAAACAAAGAAGAGATTCGGATGACACCATTCCGAATATCGAGGATAATTTTAGTCAACGATCAGATTGGGAGGTACGTTTTAAATAAATTAATAATTCCCTCATTTTAAAAGGGAATTTGAACATTTTTTAAGTTAAGAAATATATTGAATAAAAATAAATCAATCATTTTCCACAATCATTAACATTAAAATTATGCTAATTAATGCACGGTGTATGGTAATCATTTCTAAAATAAAATAATATTTTCTTATTGATTGGAAAAGTTTCCACGGATTAATAATTACTTTATAGAATTAAATTTAACTGATCAATTAAAATTATTAACATATGAGTCAAAAGTCTATGGATACCTTGCAATCGAGGTAGGATTTTATTTCAACAAAACAAATACATTTCTGTTGGATTGTGGTGTTATTTTGCATGATACTTTCATACTCTAATGTTTTGGCGACTGGTTCTACCATTTTTATTTTTTTTATTTTGATGTTTTGTTACTGTTTTGTTTATTTTTTTTACTCCTAATATTTCTTTCACATCTCTGCACATCAGATCATGAGAGCTCCTCACTTGAAGTTTTTTAGCCGACTCCGAAGTCAAGTTCGAGCCTGCACTATTGATACAGAGGTGGGCTATTTCTGAGGTGTTATTTTAGTTAGCCTTGAATCAGAAGTTAGTAGATGGAAGCAGTAGAAATAGATTAGTGTGTAGAAATTGGATGCCAGGTTCATTATTCGATTTTCTCATTTTAAGTTAATTTAATGCACGAAATTTAACAAAATCACTTATCAATAATAGAATGAAAATGAATTAATATCATTAAATTTATTTCAATTTGTTTGGAAAATTTCATTCCATTGTGGCAACGTGAGAATGCAAAGTACAGCGCAATAAAACTACGTATTAAAATGATTGGCTCTTAATCATTAGTTTTTTTAATTGTTTCTTTTAATTTAGTCACAGTGTGGAATTTATTTGAAAATTATAATTGCAATTTAGCATAAATTTTAAATTATGCTAAGATTTTGCTTAGCCTTTCAAGGAACTGTGTGTTGACGTAAAAAGTTGAAAACAAAGAAATCAAATCCACTTTATTGTGTTTCAGATGCAATCTCATGAGTAATCCGTCTATAGAATTAAATTCGATTGTGTTAATTCACTTTTCCTTATTCGTATAAATAATGATTGATTAGTGATAAAATGGTGCTTGCATTTAGAAAAGAAATACTTATTTTTTCTTTTTGTTGTTGGTGCTGTGTAGGTAGTATCAGCCAGCGAATTGAAGAAGCAAATGAGTTTGGAAGTTGAACCAGAATTACCAGAATTATATGGCGAGTCCGAGCTTTTAACCGATGAAGTCAGAAAAGTGGTAAGTGTTGAATAAGCAGATTTATTTATATAAGGGATCAATTTTTTTTTATTGTTCTGTTTACAGTTAGTACAGCATTTGCCAGCGAGAGCAGTTGGTTATGGATGGACTTTGATTTTTAGTACGGAAAATGATGGCTGCAGTCTTAAGAATTTGTATCGGAAGATGACAAACTACGAAACGCCTGTGTTGTTGGTTATTAAGGATAAAGAAAATAACGTTAGTAATTTAAGATAATTTATCCTGCAATTGAACGTCAATTTATTTTATTTGTTTAAACTTTTTGAAGGTATTTGGTGCAATGACGTCATGTACGCTAAAAACCAGTGAACATTTTTATGGTACCGGTGAATCATTTCTATTTACCTTTTATCCTGAATTTGAAGTAAGATTTTCTTTATATTTTAAAAGTTTTAAAATTTAATTTAATTTAATTTAATTTAAATTTAGATATTTAGGTGGACTGGTGAGAATGAATATTTCATCAAAGGCAACCCTGAAAGCCTTGCCATTGGTTCTGGAGAGTAAGTTAAATTAAAAATTTGTCAATTATATGATTTATTAATTTATGTTATTTTAATAGTGGAGAATTTGGACTGTGGTTGGACGGTAATTTGGATCGTGGACGAACCCATCCGTGCAAAACTTACGGAAACAGAACCTTGAGCAGCGAATCTGACTTTTTCGTCAAGAGCCTCGAAACATGGGGCTTTGTTCAAGTGGATACCGGCAAAATTGTGTAAAGTTAAGACAAATGAGGAAAAAATGCTTTTCCTAATTTAAAAATAATAATAACAAAGTAAATGTAAATCAGGTGACTCCGGGTGAGCTTGATAAGAACCCGGAGTACCGACTTAGTTAAGTCGGGGTTTTGCTTGAGTTACTAAAAGTTGTTTTTCTTTTCTTTATTATTATTATTTCTGCTCAAAAAATAACTTTTTTTTATTTTTTTTTATGTGATATTAATAAACAAATGTATATATTTGAGTGGTAGTTTTGTTTGATAAATAATTTGATTAATGTAAGTGTTGACTTTCTATCTGATGCTATTTAATTAAATTAGAGTTTAGTTTGAAAAATAAATAGCAGGCTTTTAGGTTTTCTTTTGTGATTTGAATTAAATTATTTCTGAATTGTATAAAGAAATATATTTTCAAAGTTTGATAAACAGGGAGACTTTTGAAAAGTAAATTGATGAATTGATAGGCGGCGTAGGTTGGCGTGAAATAATGTATAAGTTGTACAAAGTTTTAATAATCGAATTGTTGTAAATATTTGTGACCGGTTAACATTGTATAATACATTCCTTTTGCTAGTAGTTGATTGATGTCTTGTGTTGTAATTCAATATTTTCACAATTTAGCATTTTTAGGTTAAATATCTTTAATTAAGTCATAATTTTCACACTGATTTAAAAATAAATATATACATATATATAAAAAATATATATATATATTTACTGCCATTATTATTCTGATGATAATAATAGATTGATTAAAAAACTATTTTATGTGTAATAACGACCTAGCTAAGGACAATCTCGTCAGCAAAACTGAAATTGCTCCATTAAAAAACTATTCTAGTGCCATTATAACTTGTGATATTGTTAGTCCTTGTATTTGCATAATTTAATCCCAATATTAAACATTAAACGTTCAATAATCGTAGGTATTATGAGAATTTCACTCTATTGGCCAAGAATAGAAAGAAATCAGTAATCTTTGGTTTTTAAATTTTTGGCAGCTTTAAATTAAAAATATTGGGTCTAATATATTAACTACAATAAAATAGTAAAAAGTTTAAAGTATATATAATTATTTTTGGTCATTTGAGGCCACTGTAGAAGATTTAAAAAATTCAACAATGTATCTGAAAAATGCAGTAATTATAATACAGTAACGAGTAAATCTTTAGGCCTATGATAAGTCTACCAATGCATGAGTAAGCTGTGTATGTGTAATACACAAGTTATGCCTTGTCTTGTAGTTCGTCAGTCTGAAATTAATGTTGAAAAAATATCCAATATTTTAGAAAATAAATTGTGGTGTGGTATATTTCATTAAGTCTTTTTCTTTTTTTAAAAGTCCTTTATATCAAGCGCGAATTAAAAGTGAAATGCGATATTTTGCGACTAGCTTTTGAACTTAACTTGACACTTTAAAATAACCTCAGTGATTATCAAAACATGATAAAATGAAAGCCATCGATTTATTTAACAAGTTTGCTAGAACTAAAACTCAAATTTCAACATCGTTGTTTCAAGAGTCAAAAAAAGTCTGATTTCCTGAATTATTTGAGGAAATATTTGAGAAAACTAGACTGAGAGATATCCTATATTAAAGTAGATTATTTTTAAACCAATCAATAGAAATTGCAAATTTGAATATCCTTGAAAATTTCTAGTGGCATCTTGATAAGCTGTTACTGATTTAAAAACCTACAATTTATTGAAAACTATGCAAGAAACTGCATGATTTTCTGCTCATTTTCTATTATAGGAATTATACGATTAAGTACAAGTTTGTATTCAATGGATATAGACCTAATAATAGGGGACGGAGATTATTCAAATCAAATCCCTCGAGGTATCCCTCCGACCCCTTCCGCAGATTCTTCGTTAGTGCTGTAGCTATGATTATAATTTAGATCATGCATGAAGAAGAGCTGAAAGTGTATAATGGTGTGGCAGCTCATTTTTTGCCAAAATAACCATTGCCGATTAAAGCAATACAACTGCCTATATAGGTAACAAGGTACTGTAATTTACAAATTATACACCTAATTTTAATAGGTTTAGTGTATATGCCTGTACAAGAAGGCAAAAGTCCTGTTTTTCTCAAAGATTTCCTTAAAAGATGCAAATAGTAATGATGTTATAAATCGAGTCGAATGCCGTTGTCATGCATGCGGCCAGTATCCGGGGGCCTCAGCGCTAGGGCCAATTTTATGTAAATGCAGGGCTGGTCTATTATATTCTACTTCCTGATCGAAAAGATGTTGAAATAGCAGCTTCTGAGCTTGAAAAGTTTAAATTTTTTAATTTTCAAAATATTTTGATAAAAATTGTGAGGGAATTTTTTTTTTTAAACCAAATTTTGGCATGTTCTACGCATTGATTAAATTGACTAAATTATTTTGCCAAGTACGCTGAATTTTTGACAAAAGTCACTATAGATTATTAAAATTATTTTTGGCTAAAATTATATTTTTAAATTAAATTTTTTTTCTATACTATAGAAATTTGAAACCGGGGGCAAAGTTTGCGAGGGACAGAGGTGGTGCTCCGGGTACTTTCTCCGAAATTGGGAACGAATGGTCACTCTATGATGTTTAACATTAAATTGGACAGCAAATTCGATATATCGAATCAAGGTCATAAATGTAAAGTTGTGTTGTACAAATACATGACGGATGATAAGCAGAGAACAAAAGAGTTGTCATATCGATCTGAGTTATTTTAAAATGTGACGAGTAAAAGTTCGAGAAAATTTAACCCTTTTCACTTTTTAAATTTGTGATAAAAGAGCACCTTTCAGTTTTCACTGTCAAAAACTAGAAGAGCTTAGCAGAAAAACCCTCAGATAGGGGCCACGAATCTGGCTGTGCCCAGGGGACACAATAGAGTACGTTTCAGCACTGTCTGGTGTTCAATATGGGAATTCAATGATGACTTGAAATTTGACCTTCAACGTTATTTTTAATGTTTTCTCTTAAAGAATTGTTTAAGGAACTTTATTTTTCATCCACAAACTAACTCTGTGGGAGTTCAACTTCATCTCACATTGATTGCACACCTTTACTTAATGCTTTGTCATTATTTACATGCACGAGGACATGTACAAATTACAATAGATTCCGAAAAAGTAGGAAATTAAAACATTGTTTTCTGTTAAACAATTCTTATTTAAACTAAAAGTTACCCTAAACTATTCTATTTATCATTTCAGAAATTGAAGTTTTCGCTGATTCTTCAAAGGTAGTTGTGTTTTAAGTTGTTTTCATTATTTTCATTGCTTGGTATTTTATATGAGATGTTTAGACTTTAAAATATTGGCACTGAGAAATTAAGCTTACAGAAAATAATCGGCACAATTGGTTTAAAAAATAATATTGGGTCTGAGAGGAAAAGAAAGACATAGATTTAGGAGAACAAAACATGAGTTACAACTAAAGTCTGACTTATACTACTAATTACATGAAATATTATATGTTTATAAGTTTTATTCTCCTAAAACATGCTCCTAGAGCACAAAACTTTTGTCTTATAATTTATAAATTCCATAGTTATGAATTTTGTTTTCCGCAAACTCTCTCTGTGATTCATTAAAAGTTGAGTCAATTTCTAGTTTTGTTCTTCTAACTAATTTGATATTTACCCGAATTTTACCCCAGGAATGGATTTTTTAAAATTTTAAGAGAAATCCGATAAAACCTATTAAAAACAAACTTTGCTCCTCTCTACGATTTTGGATGTAATCAATGCCGAACTACAGTGGAGAGCGATGGAGCAGCCGCCTCAGATCAGATCAGGGGAAAGGCCAGACAGGAGACGCGAGGGCAGGAGTTATGCAGGAAAGCCTAACTCCTTAACAATTTTTTACACGTTTGATCCTAAAGGGCCCCAAAAAAGAACTAGTAAAGGCTCAAGGAGATTTAATCATATGATAAATATTATTGATGACCTGATTGTTTAATAATTGACTAATTCTGGATCACTTTAGTTTAACATTTAATTGATTGTCAAAGCTTATTTAACTTTCATTTTACTTTACGTTATTCTGGGTCAGCAATTAATTTTTTTATTCCGATTTCAGCCCGATTAAAAAAAAATTTCTTATAAAATTAGAAAAAAATCTCAAATACCCGAAATTCAATTTTTTTTTCTCCCGAAAAATCTAAATTACTTTAAACCATTTCGTCGACTCATCAAAGATTAGCAGGATCTTCCCAATTGAGTACTTAACAAATTTCATTATCACGAATTAAAAATTTTTTAAATATGAAGATGAAGCGAGAGATAAACCCATGAAAATATCTTATTCAATAAAATTAGTGGGTTTATTTAAAGAAGTTCCTTTTTACATTGAAATTTTATTCTAAATTTATTCAACATACTTTGTATGTTGAATTCATTCAAGCTACGAACCAGATAGCATACACAAAACATCACATCACATATAAATAATATTCAAAATACGTAATACTATTGTTATAGTAATGATCAGGCAATGATGCTAGGACGGCATTTCCCTCTTCTGGCAAAATAAGGAATAATCGTATTCACTTTGTAATTTTAAACTAAAGCTCATGCCACGATTGGTTTGTCGGATCTCACATAACCTGGACGAATATTTTGGTTGGGTCTATTCATGTTGAGCCGGGTGTGTATATTTATATCAATTCATTTTGCGGCTAAATTGACGTTTGAGTGCACCCGAGCACGCCACCTTGTGGCCTATGTGAAAGTTGAGTTAAGTTGAATAGCTGACGCTGACACCACCGACGATCGAGCAGAAGCAGACGGCATCGTGTGTATACCAGTTGGGAGCAATTACAAGGTCAGTTGGCGTTGGCATTTTCTTTTACTCATACATTGTGTAAAATCAATAAGTTGGCGCTTTTATCTCGTCAGTATACAGCATCCTTAGAAGCCATTAAGTCAGTTGAGTGAAAATTGAATTGAGTGTTGAAAAAAGACTTAAGAAAGTACGGTGGCTGAGAGACGACGTGATGTGAAAATTTTTTTATCTCGAAATTTCGAGATAAATTTATGTCGAAATTTCGAGATAAAAAAATTATCTCGAAATTTCGAGATAAATTTAAGTCGAAATTTCGAGATAAAAAAATTTTCACATCATGTCGTCTCGGCCACCTTAATAAAGAACAACAAAAAGACTGTGACATGTTTTTATTGAAGTAACAGGAAATATGTAAATTTGCTCGTTCGTTTCAAAAGGAAAAGGAAAACGATTCGAGCAGTGCCGAGAAAATTGAAATCTAACGTTAAAGAAATTGTAGATGATTTTAAGTGCCACGATCGCATACGGCAAATGACTTCGTCATGTCATTTTATTGCAACAAGCTCATAAAAGTAAAATTGGGGTTTTATGGCAAGAACTTTACTAGGCATTTTCACCGAATTATCAAAATTGTGTTTTTTTGCTTCGTACAAGGACATAGAAGGAGAACGTTATACCAAAATCCGTGAGATTAAATTACTATTAAAAAAATTACAAGTTTGAATTACTCTCAACTTACAGCTGAAGATAAGTTATTGATATTGTGTAATTTATTACTTCAGCATTTTCAACTTTGGACAACGCGTAAACTGAGGAGTTGTTTTTCCTGCAAAGTTGGAGAAATTTCAAGTTTTTAGTTTATTCTTTCCCACGTGTTGCATTGCACATTTTAGAAAGAAACAATCAAATTAAATTGTTTTCTTTCTACAGATTCATTGACTGATTAAGCAGATAGACTCGTGGGATTAGTCAATTGCTAAAATCTTTTCAATATTTAAAATTCAAAAACTGCGTGACCAGAATGGATTTGCACGCTGGGAACAAATTGGTGCTATTTCTGAATTATATAGGCAATTTCGAACAGCATGACTTTTCTAAATTACATTTGGAAATTCCACAGAGCAATGTTTTACTTCTGGGATAGCAGGAAGCTACAAAGGAAGATAATTATAAGATCGGTATATAAATTAATCCTTGTTTATTGTGGAAGGTTTTATACAAACTATCAATTAATTTACGTTGTACTTTACACTGTTGACATTTCTGGTCTAATTTTTTTTTTAAAGTTACAAAAACTATTTTTTTAATTTAGCAGATTGAAAATGGTTAGAAAATAACACAAATAAGTAAATCAATATTTCCTCTCAGTCTCTTTCTCTCTTTGTACAAAGGAATGTCTAACGCATTCATTTAGTGGCGCAATTGAAATTTCTGTTGATTGATTAGTGTGATAACTTCAAGTTCCACAATCTGCTTGTTAGATATTTGTTTTGCAGATTTTAAATGCTATGTCGTATTAAGGGTGTGCCGACAATTTATGATAGTTATAAATGTTAGACTTTGAGTGTGAATTATGCTCCAATTTATTCAGCAGAGCTGTTTAGTATGTAATTTAGTGTTGGTGTTAACAATTTCACTTTATCATAAATGAGATATGTTTTTAAATTTTTTTGTTATTTTATTATTACTGTGCAATTATTTACGCAAGAAGAAAGAAAATATAACTCAGTATTTTTCGTCGGTAGCAACCAAATCACGAATACCTTAAGAGTTAAATATTTTTATGAGGTTTAGTTTCTGCAAATAAGTTTTCTGAGACAATCTTGGTGATTGATTTCATTTTAGTTGACATTCACTTACATTTTCACTTTTGCTAATAAATAGCTAATTATAGCTGTCAGTTGTCTTTAATATCAACTTTGGAAAGACATTACCTTGACACATGCACACTGTTAAAACACTATGAAGCAATATATCGTACCTATGCCTATATATAGTGCCGTAGGTCGACCCTTATTTTAATCCACTTATGTGTAAAAGCAATTCAAGCGGTGTCCAATATCAAAGTAGAACATTGCGATTTAACAGATGCGACAAAATTAATTTACTTTGAATAAATAGTATTATAATTTACATTAATAAAGCGCTATAAAAATAATAAAAAACAAAATCTACTTAATCTATAATAATTCATAACATGTGATCATTAATGCACTACAATTGTATGCAAATACATTCACGGTTTATTTCACCAATTTATCTTCAGTTTGCAGAGACATCATAGGAAATTTTTCCCCCCATTAAATGTGGGATGTTACGATTTGCCATTCAAATAACTTCCTCAAATAACAAAACAGAAAGAAATTGCAGTCACACAATTTTATTGTAAACATATGGACGACGTGCGAACAAGAGTGTGATTTAGTGACTATAAAGCAAAAAAGATAAAACAGTTTACGTGATTTATATGTTTATTTGCTAAGAGCAGTAAAAGATTGACACAGTACTCGGGTTTATATGAAAATCTTTGAAGTAGTTTCGCAAATTAAAAAGCGGGAAGAAAATTGTTTGATCCTTTAAAGATCAGAATGGCATTTCGAAAGCTTCCCATTAATTTTTTCGGGTGAGAATTCGATATTAGAAAATGTAACCAAGCTTAAAGAAACGGCTTAATACTTCATCCCCTACCCTTCTCCAATACCACCTAAAGAACAGCAGCTGTACAAAAAATATTAAAGGAAAAGAAAAGAAATCTCGCAATGGTGTTCCAATTGAAATGGAAGCACCTGATGAAGGTTTCTTATCTTTTCTCGCACAGTACTGTCTGTTTTTTTCTTTAAACTCGGTTGAAGTTTCCACCAACGTGAGCACATGACTGCCAGTTTTCTGCATTTTTAAAGAATTTGCACAACGCAACGACAAAAAGCTACTGGCTGTCAGAGTTATGTGAATGGATGAAGAGAATTCCTGACATTTTCCGGAAATAAGGAAAACGTTTCAGTTACTTTTTCTAACGTGATAAAGAGGGAAAAGATTACATTCTAGGGTTTCTTTTCTAATCTTTTATTCTTTAAATATTATTTTCACTTACGAAGTCGCGGTGCTCGGTACAAAATGCCGAATTTGATTGTTAATTTTCTCTACATCGAAATGTAAAAAAAAATTGATTTGATGTAAGAGCCGCAGGGTTTATTGGAAGAAAACTGGTATTTTTAATTTGGCTAGGACATTTAGTTGATTAAAAGAGATTTTTTTAGAGATTAAAAGTGATGAATTGGTCTCAAACTCTGGTCATCTGATCCCGACATTATCCTATATCATGTACTGTGTAAGGAAATCTCGTTGAAGCGAGCAGACATCAGCAAATGAATTAAATATGATATTAATTTCAACAAGCGGTTGATTTCAGTACATGCAGTCTGACCTTTATTATGCTCTCAAGCAGCAGCAGCAAAAAATCTTTTTCTCATTTTGAGACATCAATATTGTAATTCAATTGTCAATTATTAATTTAAATCGATTTTCCAGTTATATACAAATTATCAAATCAAAAGTTTGCTACAATATTTAAATATTCCGAATGAATAAATTCGGCAAATTGCTACTTTGCTTACTCACTGTAAAACAGTCCAGATAGTAATAACTAAATTTTGTTAGTTGGGCCACACTTTATTGCAATAACTATATTGCATGTTTCCATGAACACTTACATATTTATACCAACCAAATTTGTTTAATTGATTGCAATTTGGTTGTATTAAATAAACTGCA
>JAQIXT010001013.1:0-20308 GCA_034700445.1 Stenotaenia linearis | reverse complement strand
AGGGTGGGCTTGTTAACCCTACGTCACCAGAGGTCGATAGAATTATTATCAAACTTCACAGGTAAGTTCGTTTAATTACTAATTCTATCTCCCTCTGGTGACTACGGGTTACCAAGAGATATTTAGAGAGCTTGGCAATCAATGGAACGTGGAATTAACTAAACATGTTTATTAAATGGAACCGTTACAAATTAAACCAGTCGCAAGACTGCTCCGGAAAAGGCATCCGTCTCATCCACTACCGGTTTGTCGTAGAATTTCCGAAAAACCGAGTGAGACGCCCATCCCGCTCGATTCAAGATCGAATCAATCGGGACGCCTTTAGAGTTTGCCTTGGAGGTGGCCGCAGCGCGAGTGGAGTGCGCCGAGAACTTCTTTGTATCGATCCCCGCGATTGAGAGCGTCTGCTTCAACCATCTGGCGATGGTGTCCCGCGACGGACGGTGTGGCTTCAGTGAGCTGGTCAAAAAGAGCGACGTCTCTTCCTTGCGCAACGGATCGGCCATCTTGACCCAGCTTTCCAGAGTGGCAATGGGGCAAAGCGCCGGGTCGTCGACAAAACGCAGGATGAACGATGAGCAGCCGATGTTGGTGGGCGACGATTGTTTCAGCAAATCCGGAACCGCTATGTTCGCACCCAAGTCGTTAAACGTGATATTTCGCAGGTCTAACAACGCTAGGGTTTGAACTCGAGCCGCCGTAACTAAAGCGAGCAGGAAACACGCCTTCATTTGGAGGATCCGCCAATTCGTACAGTCCCAGGTTTTCAGAGAGTTGAGGACCACATCGATGTCCCAGATCGACGAATACTTCGGCGTCGGCGGTCTGACATTAAAACTACCTCTGAGAACTCGTTTAAGAGTTCCCACCTGAACTTCGGTTAACGCGAGGCCGGAGAAGGCGAGTAGAGCTGCTCTCGCCGACAGAAGGGCGCTATAGCTAAATCCTGTCTCGTGAAGATGCGTCAGAAAGGATAGCAGATCGATGAAAGTGACGACGTCCCTGTTTATGCTGTTCAATTCCGCGAAGCGAAGCCATTTCTTGACGTAGATCCCGTATTGTTTTATCGTCGAGGGCCGCCACGCCTTGCACCAGAGGTCGATCGCTGAAGGTGGTTCGCCATCTAATATTTTCCTTTGCCGGACAGCAGCCAGCCAGTCAAACTCAGCGAACGTATCTTGTGTTTGCGAGCCCGGTCGTGATGCAGGAAAAGGATCTCCCGACCCCCTAGAGGCAGAGGTGGCGACAAACTCCGATTCGACAGAAGGGGCCACCAATTTTGATGCGTCCAATCCGGTGTCACCAGAATCGCTCGGTACACTCGATCCTGATGAATTTTCCGCAGGCATTTGCTGATCATGCTGAAAGGTGGAAAAAGGTAAATCGTATTAAAAGAACCCCAATTTAATGAGAAAGCGTCCACTGCTAGGGCCAAAGGGTCCGGACGCCAAGCTACGAAAGTCGGCAATTGCCGATTCAAGCGGGTGGCAAATAAATCTATGTCCGCTGGACCCCATTTTGACATTAATAAATTAAAAACATCCTTCCTGAGACACCAATCTGCGTCACCGGTTTCCTCACGTGAGTGGAAGTCCGCGTCGACATTTTGCGCGCCGGGGATATAAGCCGCTGAAAGCCAGAAATTATTTAAAACTGCAAATTGCCAAATTTCGTGTAATTCGGCTAATAAATCCGGTTTTGTGCTCCCCTGCTTATTTAAACATATTACCGCCGTAGTATTATCTGCCATAATGCGGACGTGTTTTTTAATAGGGAATTTAACCGTTATAAAACTCATTATAGCTAACTTCGCCGCCCGCAACTCTTTGAAATTAATGTGAAAAAGTGATTCGTCCACCGACCACGGGCCGCCCGCATTCTTACTGTCGCAGACCGCGCCCCACCCATAATTTGACGCATCCGAAAATATTGTTATTTCCGGCGTGGGGACCCAGACTTGTCGAACGCAGAAATGCAAATTCGACTTCCACCAGTCTAAGACGTCGAAGAACGCCGTTGGGGGGAGAAATAATGCGTCGAAATTCCCGTAATTCTCCGCGAGCGCGTCATTCCGCATGATCTCCAATGGTTTTGTATGGATTGGACCCCAATCGCAGCCAGGGCGTAGCGCTTCCAGTTTCCCGATCAGCTCGGCCAATTCCCGAATCGTAAGCGATTTCCTGTTTCCCAGTTCCACTAAGCGTTTTTTAATTTTTTCTCATTTTTTTTGCAGTCGGGTGCACCGTCATGGTACGCGAATTTAGTTCGAAACCTAAAAATTCTATTATTTGGCTCGGTTGCAGATCCGACTTTTTGAAATTAACTGAAAAACCCAATTCCCCGAGTAATTTCACCGTTTCGCGCGCACCTGCCGCCGCTCTGCTCGGGCAAGAGTCCAAACCCAAGGTGTCGTCTAAGTACACCGAGTTCACCCAACCCTGTTTTCGTAAGACTCCAAAAGGGGTTTTCATTAGTTTAGTGAAAATCAGCGGGCTGAGAGACAGACCCATAGGTAATCCCACAAATTCATAGAGGCCACCGTCCCACTCGAAACGCAGGAACTTCCGGAAACGCTCGTCTACCGCTACCGAAAAATATGCGTTAGACAAATCTATGCGGTACATGAAAATGTCTGGTTCCATTAGGGCGACCGCTTGCCAAAGCGACTCCATTTTAAAATGAACTTTGGGAATAAACGTATTTAATTGTTTCAGATTTAAAATAAAGCGTGCGGATCCGTCCGCTTTGTCAACCAGAAAAAAGGGGGTTAACACATTGATCCGGTGAAGGACGACACCTGACAATTACTCCCCATTGCAACAATTCGTTCACACAGACGGAAATCCTGATCGACTCCTTCGCGGTCCAGATTTTCGCAAAGGGGGAGGGAAAACGTGGTGTCTCGTCAAAGGACCACGACACCCCATTTACCATCGACAAAACCCAGGGGTTGTCCGTGAGCTCGGACCAGCGGTTCACGCAGTTTGCCACATTGCCGCCCCGAAAGACGGTTACCTGAGCTATTGCCGGCGGCGTTGGTTCCGATTGTGGCCGCTCGCTAAAAAATGGTTCGTCCTCTTCTTGCGCTTGTTGTCCTCTCTGGGTTCGGGCTGGGCCGACCGCTTCCGGTGGGGGCTCGTCTGCCACTTCTGGCCGGAAGGGTTGGGTTTCCAACGGGGGGCCCGTTTGGGCTTGTCCGGCTCCAGCATCTCTGCGGCGACCTTTTCCGCTTCTGCCGCTAGCTTTGCCGCACCCACTAAGTCCTTGGGGAAAAGAGAGTCTCCTTGGACCGCCGGGACCGATGTTATCGCTCGGAAGCGTGAGGAAAGTGCCGGCTTCAAATCTGCCAACCGTTTGGCGTTGAGGGCCGCGTTCGCCACGCCCAGAAGCTTGACCGCATCTTGCATGCCGTCCAGGAGGCTCAGCATCGATGGTTTGAGCGTTTCTGAGATCTCCGCCCTCTTTACCGCTACCAGGGTCTCGAGCGATCTCGCTGCAGCCATCTGACCCGCCAACATTAGGGACTGGATGTGGCGCGAGTCCACGTCTCCGCTCTGGAAGGAGCGACGTAATTTCGCCCACAGGTTAGGCTGAATCCGAAGCGGTACCGCGATCGGTACGTTTACTGGGGGGAGGTAACGTGACACCAGCGATTTCGTCTCCTCTGCGCTTCTCGTCTTGGTGAGCGCCGCCGTTAGGGTCTTAGCCACCGCGTCCGCTAACTTTGGCCCGAACTTGGAGTCGTCCGTTTCGACTCCATCGACCAAATCTGCCTCCGAAAAAAGGCAGTCTCCCTGCGGGGCGGGGTTTTGCTCGTTCAGAGTTTGCACAAAACCTGCTCTCAGGTCACCCGCCTCTGAAACGTCCTCGTCCGGACCGACTGAAAAGGAGGAAAAAACGTCACATCCGGCTCCATCCGTAAAAAAAACGTTTTAAGGTCATTTCCGGCAAACACCCGTACTTGACCACGCGGCCTGTTAGGCCTAACCCTAATTTCCCCCTAAAGAGGAAATCGCGCACAGTGTGTAGGGTTAAGTTCTGTTTCGGCCAATTACCTACTTTAGAACTAAACTTACCATAATCCCGGAGAATGGCACGTGCGGCCTGGTTGTCTCCCAAACTGGCCAAGAGATCCTGGAGATCCTCAAGCGTTGCCGTGGGAGGCGTTAAATCTCCGTTGTCTGTCATTCCGAAACTTCGTAGTTACTTCTTAGAATCTTCTTGATGAAAAAATATTCTAAAGTAGAATATTTCCTTAAGCACACGTTCCACGTGTAACACCTGCCGGTAGTAGGTGTTGGTCTGACGTTAGTTGGTCGAGGTCATCTCTTGGTAACCCGTAGTCACCAGAGGGAGATAGAATTCGAGTCCGAACTAGTGATGTTTTTCTTCAGTTTTTAGCAAACCTCGAAATAATTCGTACGGTCCAAAAATAAAACCTTTCGCCCAAAATTTTATTTGATCCACCAATCCGACCTCATTGAGGTTCCAGTTTCGGCGGATTATAAACGTCATCGCTGACCGATCTAAAGAGCCTGCTGATTGAAATGCCGTCGGCAAGTCCGTGATAAAACACTAAGAAGATAATGTGATGCGGATCGGGTCGATTTGACAATAAACTGTGCGACGAAACAAGGATTAGTAATCTAGATTACAACTCCCCCTTGGACATATCAATAACAATAAACTGCCAGTTTATCGGTAAAGACATTACAATTTTCGCGATAGATTTCTTCAAATCGTCTCCGTTTTCCGGGATCGGCCCGTCGTATCTGGTTATATGATTTTCAATCCGGAAATCTTTTTGTGAGCCCTAAAAGAAATATCCGAATTCTTGTTTCAACAGTTTTCGAGCTTTCCTCGTACTGTTAACTTCCAGCTTTACCAAACGATACGTTGTCGGATTTTTTCAAAATTGCCATGTTTTTTGAATTCCTGGCATCCGCCCAGATTATACAAACTTTTTCAATGTCGATGGAGACTGCTATATCGAAGCCTGTTGCGAATTCTATTATCGTTTGTATTTGTGAGATAAATAAAAGCCTACAAAATAACTGTAGACTGAACTACTGGTTCAATACAAACTATCACGTGATAGTTTGTACTGAACCAGTAGTTGACAGTTGTAGAATTGGTTCGGAACATTACTGTTCCGAACCAATTCTACAACTACAATTATGGAATTGTTTTTCCCTTTTATACAGATATAAAACAAAAACACTTTTATGCACTGCACTAAGTGACAATAAAGATAAAAACGTAAGATTATGTTTCATCAATAACAATAACAACTTCATTAGTGAAAAATAACATTACTTCCGAGTTATTTTAAAAGATGAACTATTTTTAGTTATAACTTTCTCAGTGCCTTTTTTGTAAAATTTTTATAATTATGTTTATAGATACTTTGAATATAATTTTTATAAATTTCAAAAATTAAGATATTTAATTTAAGTTTCAATTGGAATTCGAAATTTGTAATTTAAAAAATATATGGAATTTACCTCTTATTTTTGCGATCTTTCAAAATTTATTCTTCCTCAATCAAAAGTTGTAAATATATTCATACATACATAAATACAATTTAGATAATTCTGTTTTTTTCCACTTCATTGTTGA
The DNA here is from genome assembly GCA_034700445.1 of Stenotaenia linearis. NCBI lineage: Eukaryota > Metazoa > Arthropoda > Chilopoda > Geophilomorpha > Geophilidae > Stenotaenia > Stenotaenia linearis. The sequence goes on along the minus strand of JAQIXT010001013.1, from coordinate 14,689 downwards.
ATACACAATATCCATCTGTTTGGCACAAAGGAAGTAATAATAACAAAAATAAATAATAATAAATTCAATTTAATCCTCTGCATTTACTGTAGATGCATCAACAAACTGATCAAAATAAATTGCAGGTTTTCAATTCAAGCGTAAGTAAAAGTATTAGTGAGATTATTATCTAGATATCAGATGAAGAAATTTGATTATAAATTTTCATCCGTACTTGAACAAACACTGCATTTATCCTCTTTTAAAATTTAATAATTCTTTTTTCCGTTTGCATTTTTTATGTTACGCCCGTTTGCATTGATTTTTCGAAGTTATGTCCGAATTCAATTTAAACTATAAGGTGACCATTTTTTCCCAAGTATTTCTGGGAACGGGGACTTCAAGGTTTGATCTTCTGGTAAATACAGTGATGTAAATTTGCGAGTGGGGATTGTGGATTAAAATTTCTTACGTATTTTTTTGTTTTCTTTTTAAAAGAAAAAAGAATTTACATTATGCTAAATCAATCAAAGCTACCTGATGAACCAATGTAAACTAACATCTACATTCTATATCAATTAGTAGTTCTGATCATTAGAAACACACACATTCTTTATTCATTGAGTAAAAATAATTCTATATTAAAAATAAAGAAAAACATCCTTTCAAATGTTAGTGAAAATCAACAACTGTGCTTTATTGTATTCATCCTTGCCATAATGCTAGCTAAAGATCATCAATTTACAAGTAAACAAAAACATCATCGCTTGCCAAACATTCCTTTCAAAATTAACAAGACAAGGTCATTCTAAAATTGTTTAAATTGTTAAATGATAAACATGAAACAAACTCATTTCAACACCTCTTCGTGGCAAAATGAATGCACTCAGTCAGTTTGAAAGATTTTGACACCTTTCAAATGAGAGGAAAAATCTTAACCATTTGGCACACAGAAAGAAACACGGTCTTTGCTTTAAAAACTTTACTGCGTACAAGGAAATAAGGGGTTTCACTTCTTATATACACAAAAAAGGGATACAGAGAATAGGAAGTGGATACCCAGGACCTTAACTTGAGGATTGGTCACTTTATTAACCCCTTAATGAACTTGACCTATATTGCTCTTAACCAACTGGGCCATGTGCATTATGTAACACAAGAAGAAACTCATGGCCCATCACCCCAGGGGTGCAGTCACTGGGTCCCTCTTATAAACACAAACATATAAAAACTCAAGATATTATTTCAATTACATACTAATAAATGAATGAATACAATGTTATATGTATAATTTTTTCTTTACTAACATCGATTACAAAATTCAAAATAAAATAAGTATTTTAATTTTCATTTATCATATTTTCAATCTTAAATTCCTTTTCAGTTTCATTAATTTCTTCCGCTATGAACTCAATTAATTTATCCAAACTTTCTTGCGTCTTTATGACACCCAAATCGGCATTAACCGCAAACATAGCTTTGCTTCCTTCGGTTGCAATTGTCACCGCCAATCCTAAAGTACAAAAATAATCGATTTAAAACCTTCCGCATGCAGATTACACAGAACGAGAAACTTATTACCACATCCACTGATACCGTTAGGTGCATTTAAACAAATACTTTGCATTATTGGCTCGTTTCCAAAAAGTATTTTACGACCGGGCGTCGGAATGCAACTCACGACTGCAGTCGACGAAAGCGTTGACGCAAATGGTTTCGTGAAAAATACCGGAAGGCGATTAAAGCAGCAACGAAAAAGTAGATGTGTAAGTGTCAAATGCGATGCAGTTTTCAGTTTATCCATTACAGTTTTTGTTTTTATAAGACGTTGGATACATTTGGGCTCATCGATGGACACATTAAGAACCAGAGGTATTGTGTTGTTTTCTATTTCAGCCTCGTTTTGGGAATTGTGAAACGAAATTGGAATTTTGAAAGTCATTTTGCGGGGAATTTCTTCTTTTTTCCATGCAAAATAAGCTCTCAAACCTCCAACAACACACCCGATCATAACATCATTTACTGTTAATTTTGCTCTCTCTCTTATAAATGTAAGTTTTTCAAGTGGGATCTGATTGGAAAAACCGACCAACTTTTTTCCTGTTAACTCCTGACCGTGTAAAGAATGCTTTTCTTTAGTTTTCAATAAATCGTGACAAAATTCGTACGATCCAAAAACAAAAACATTTCCCCAAAATTTCACTTTATCAATCAATCCGACTTCAGAAAACTTCTCCCGGTTTAATTCAGGATAATCAATATCGTCGAATATCAATCTGAACATCCTATTCATAGAAATACAATCGAAAAGTCCGTGACAAGCACACAAGATGATGATCTGATGCGGATCCGGTCGATACGACGTTAAACTGTGGGGCAAATCAACAACAACAAACCGCCAGTAAATGCCTTTCTTTATCGGCAAATTCGTCAACGTTTCTGCGCAAAATATATCAAAATCTTTCTTGTTTTTCGGTATCGGGCCGTCGTAAAGCGTTACATGATTTTCAATGAGAAATTCTTCTTGCGGAACCCAAAAATAATAACCGAATTCTCGTTTAAGCCATTTACGAAGTTTCCCGTATTTCCACGTTCCGTTCTCGCGCGGCTTTAGCCAACGTTCATTAACTCGTTGACGGATTTTATAAATACTGACACGTCCTTTGTAAATCTGACAGACGCCTATATTATTTCGACATTTCCTATCATCGATGCAGAACAAAGTGTCAAGGCCCGTAGCGAATTCTATTGGATGTCTGTATTTACGAGATAAATGTAAACTCACGAAATAACGGTAGATTGAAAATATTCCTGATGCTGTGAAAAAAGTTAGTAATATTGCAGTGCTTAAGGCGTGAAGTAAAATGAAGAGCAACTTCTTCAATATTGAAGTAACTGATGCCATAAATTTCAGTTTTTCTAACCCATTTTGTTCGTTCGTTATTTCCGTTTGGTTTGAGACTGAATGATATAGCAAACACGTGCAGCAACAAGTGCAGAAACGGCTGGCGATTATTATCTTGGTTACGAAACAGATTTTACGTTGAAAATAAAAATAAATTCAGTTTGCCTTTAAAATTAAATTTTAAGTTCGTAATGAGTGCCGGCGCCTAAACCGGTACTCGTAGATTTTTTTTCTCGAAACGTGAAAGGGAGGAGATAAAATTAAAATTCAATAAAAATATTTAGTTTTCTGGTTCAACACCAAGAGACGCCACCACTCACGTGTGGTGTGGTATCCAGCATATCCGATCGTGCCAATCAACTTTACTTTAATGCAGTGGCAAATTTGATTCTTCCTACTGTCAGTTTTGATTCAGTTTACTTTTATGTTCCTGCTAAACTAAGTTAAGGACATCTTTACGTATTGTATGTACATCTATAGTTCTTTATGATCAATTTGCGCAATGAAGGAATTGCCAATAGGAATCGAATTCTTTTTCCAAAAAAAACCCACTTAATACTCCATCTTCAAGACAATTTAAGATAAACAAGATTCCGTTTGTTTTGTTTATAATTCAAAATTCAAATATAAAATAGTGCTAAATAAATTCCACACATATTTTACTTGTAACTCATACAACTACATATAAAATTTTTAACTTCTTTTTTTAATCCCATTTATCATCTCATATATTCCTTATCCAATGCATCGAGTTCGTTCGTCATGAACCCAACCAACTTATCCAAATTTTCTTGCGACTTTATGAAACCCAAATCGGCATTAATTACAAACACAAGCGTTTCTCCTTCGGATGGAACACATACCGCCATACCTAAGTACACAAAATAAATTTACACACTAAGTCAAAAACAAACTTAATAAAACAATAAATCAATTACCGCATCCGCTGATGCCATTTGGAATAGTGAAACATAAGTTTTGCGCCATCGATTCGTTTCCGAGGAAGGTTGTGGGTCGAGGCATCGGAAAACAACTCACAATGGCAGTCGAAAGGATCATCGATGACACCAATGTCATGATAAATAACGGAATTCGATTACAGCAAAATAAAACCAGGTACGAAAATGACACTAAAGGTGAAACTTTCAACTTATCCATCGCCATTTTCGTTTTCAAAAGACGTTGAATACAGTTTGGTTCGTTGATTGGCACCAAAAGAGATCCAGACGACATATTATTTTCTATTTTAGCCTCGTTTTGGAAGTTGTGGAATGAAATCGGGATTAAGAAGTTCATTTCGCGAGGAACTTTTTCGTTTTTCCATAGAAAGAAAGCCCTAAAACCACCGATTACGCTCGCGATCATCACGTCGTTCACCGTTGTTTTTGCTTTGTCTTTTATACGTTTGATTTTCTCCAGTGGAATTGGATCGGAAAAAGCGATCAACTTCATTCCGGTAAATTTCGGTCCGAGTAAAGAATGCCTTTCAATTCTTTTGAATATGTGGTAGAGAAATTCGTATGGTCCAAATATGATTCCATTTCCCCAAAATTTAATTATATCCACCAATCCAAATCCCGTTGAAGTCTTCTTCGGAATAAGGTCTGGCTGTTCTACGTCATCGAACAACAGTCTGTACATTCTATTGATAGAAATACCGTCAAAAAGCCCGTGATAAGATCGAAGAAATAGGATGAAATGCGGATCGGGTCGATCTGATTTTAAATTATTGGACAGGTTAACGAAGACGAATTGCCACAAAATTCCTTTATTTAGCGGTAAATTCGATAAAGTTTCCACACAAAATCTCTGCAACTCATCTTTGCTCCTCGGCACGGGTCCTTCATGCAACAAAACATGATTTTCAATCTGAAATTTTTCTTGTTCGATCCAAAAATAATAACCAAATTCTCGTTTGAGCTGTTTACGAAATTTTCCGTACTTCCAAGCACCGTTAACTCGTGGTTGCAGCCAACGTTCGTCGAATCGTTGTCGAATTTTGTCGATATCGGCGCGTCCTTTGAATATCTGGCATCCACCGACGATAAATCGACAATTTTCACAATCAATGCTGAAATATGTGTCGCTGCCATTAGCGAATTGAATTCTCTGTTTGTATTTGTAGGATAAATACAAACCAAGAATGTAACGGCAGATTGAAAATAAACCTGTCGCTAAAACGGTAAAAATTGCCAACATGAAAGCTAATATGCGAAATATAACGAGAGCCAGCGTATTCAACATCGTGATCTATATCATGTACTGTAAGTGAGAGAAATGAATAACACGCAACTTATTCAATAATTTTTGAATGAAAAGCAACTTCTTCAATATTGAAGTAACTGATGCCATAAATTTCAGTTTTCTAACCTATTTTGTTCGTTCGTTATTTCCGTTTGTTTGAGACTGAATGATATAGCAAACACGGGCAGCAACAACTGCAGAAACGTCTGGCGATTATTATCTTGGTTACGAAACAGATTTTACGTTGAAAATAAAAATAAATTCAGTTTGCCTTTAAAATTAAATTTTAAGTTCGTAATGAGTGCCGGCGCCTAAACCGATACTCGTAGATTTTTTTTCTCGAAACGTGAAAGGGAGGAGATAAAATTAAAATTCAATAAAAATATTTTTAGTTTTTGGTTCACCAGCAAGAGGCGCCACCACTCACGTGTGGTGTGGTATCCAGCATATCCGATCGTGCCAATTTCAGTTTTTCAACTTTAATTTAATGCATCTTCCTACTGTCAGTTTTGATTCAGTTTACTTTTATGTTCCTGCTAAACTAAGTTAAGGACATCTTTACATATTGTATGTACATCTGTAGTTCTTCATGATCAATTTGCGCAATGAAGGAATTGCCAATAGGAATCGAATTCTTTTTCCAAAAAAAAAAACCCACTTAATACTCCATCTTCAAGACAATTTAAGATAAACAAGATTCCGTTTGTTTTGTACATTGAAAACACTTGGGAATCAATTGAAATTTATTCACGAAACAAAGTGGAGTTTTCAGCTACTGTATTACAACTTTTAATCCTTAACCGTGTGCGTTTTTTCAAAGGCTTAAAGTTGAAATGCAAGTTCATTTCGTTAATTATGAATAATAAATCGATTACTTAAGCAAATACATTCATTTAGACAACAAAAACAAAATAATTAATAAATATTTCATTTAACTTCCTTTTATCCCATTTTTCTTAAACTCCTTTTCTAACTCATCGATTTCCTTCGTCATAAACTCGCATAACTTGTCTAAATTCTCTTGTGACTTTATGATACCCGAATCAGCATTAATCGCAAAAATGGCCGTACTTCCTTCGGACGGGACAGTCACCGCCATTCCTAAAGTAACAAACATTATTTAAATACTTCCACAAACAAATCAGTTAAATAATCGATCAATCAGACAATTACCACATCCGCTGAGACCATTAGATTCGCTAAAACAAATATTTTGCGCTATTGATTCGTTTCCGAGAAACGTCTTGGGACGCGGGAACGGGAAACAACTCACAATGGCCGTTGATGAAATCAAGGATAAGAACGATTCCATGATGAACAATGGTATTCGGTTAAAGCTACTGCTCATAATCAAATACGCCAAAGGTAAATAGGGAGACGTTTTATAGTTCTTCATTGCTGTTTTCATCTTTAAAAGTCGTTGAACGCAATTTGGTTCGTTGACAGGCAGATTGTCAAGACTCGAAATTGCAATATTGTTCGATACGGTTGGTTCCTTTTGGAAATTGTGAAACGAAACTGGAATTTTGATATTCAAATTGCGAGGAATCTGTTCCTTTTTCCATAAGAAATAAGCCCTGAAACCGCCGACTATGCCCGAGACCATGACGTCGTTCACGGTTGTTTTTGCTTTCTCTTTTATAAATTTGATTCTTTCCAGCGGAATCGGATCGGAAAAACTGATAAATTTTGTTCCTGTTAATTTCGGTCCGAGTAAGAGATGTTTTTCTCTCCATTTAAATACATCGCAACAAAATTCATACGATCCAAAAACGAAACCATACACCCAATATCTCACTTTATCCATCAGTCCGATACTCGAAATCTTATTCGGCCTTATTTCTGGGATCTCTGGATCATCGAATGTCAGTCTGTACATTCTGTTCATAGAAATACCGTCCAAAAGTCCGTGATAAAACCGTATAAACAAGATGAAATGCGGATCGGATGAATCCGTCATTAAACCGTACGGCAAATTAACTAAAACATATTGCCAGTAAATTCCTTTGCTCATCGGTAAATTCTTTAAAGTTTCCGCGCAAAACTTCTGCAATTCATCCTTGTTCTTCGGTAAGGGGCCATCGTACAACACAACGTGATTTTCAATCCGAAATTCCTCTTGCGAAAGCCAAAAATAATAACTTGAATCTCGTTGCAATCGTTTGCGAAGTTTTCCATACTTCCATTCGCCGTTTACTCGAGGTTGTAACCAACGTTCGTCGATTCTTTGTCGGACTTTATCGATATCGGCGCGTCCTTTGAAAATCTGACACCCGCCAACGAGGAATCGACAGTTTTCACCATCGGTGCAGAAGACCGAATCGAGTCCTTCGACAAATTCTATCGGTTGTTTGTATTTGTAAGATAAATACAAACCAACCAAGAAACGGCATATTGAAAATAACCCTACTCCTAGAAAAATAATTGTTATCACTGTGTAACTTAATATGTAAAGTATAACGAGATGCAACATAGTGATTGATCACATCAAAAATTCTGTTCCAAGTGAATTAATTGTAATTTTTATTTACTGTGTGTTGGGGCGTCTGGCCAATAGGATGCAATTATAACAAAAACATCAAGTTAATATTAGCTATTTTTCATTTTTATCAGTTGATTGAGGCTGTGCAAACAAAGAAGTGCGATAGATAAAATTCTGCACACACTTTTTTAAAGTTTATCTCGATACGAGATAAACAACGCAGTATAGACAACCTAATTAGAAACAATAATTTTTTTTTGTCTAAATGTTATTGTTTTTTGGGAATTTTCTTCATTAACCTACACTGTAACTAAAAAGTTACATGAATACAAATTCAAATGACTACCGTAATTAGAGACAATACGAGGAAAACTAAGAATAGATTTACTTCTTTCCCTCTGATTTCTTTTTGTAAACAGCATCATTTGTCTAATTGTGAAACATTAGCGATAAAAATCAACAGGTGCATAAAATCAAAAGTATAAATACTTTTCCTGTTTTCATAAAGAGAAATGATATTTGAGTATAACAGTTTCTCTTTATGAAGAGTCTTCAAGAGTGAGAGATAAAAAAGAAATTAGAGGAACAAAAAAACAGGGTATATAACCTCCTTCTTCTTAATTTACAGAACAATAATGATAAAAAACCACAGTATCCTGAATCAAGAAACAAAAGAAACTTGAAAAACAACTAATGGAACTAAAGAAAATTAATTGTGGTAAATCTCATAATGTGAAAACAGTTTTTAAATCATCCAAACCCTTCTTTCCTTTTACAGCCGAGGAACCAATTTAATTTAGTTTCAAAAGCTCATTTAAATAACCTTACATTTATTCTTAAAAAATAATAATTTAGAAGGTGTATTTTGATTGCATAGGAAAACTTTAGCAGAGAAAGTCATACAAAACACCCTTTTTACTCCTAAGGCCTCATATTTTGCATTTATTTTGCTCTTTATTTATTTTGCACAGAAGTGCTTCGTAATACAGAAATCATTAAAGAGTTGACAGTCGTGTTCCTATGCAACAATTCATTTCCCCACAGACTTATTTCATGCATGACATTGGAATAAATTCGAAAATTTTTTCGAACTTATTCCATTTTAGAATAGGGTTCGTTTGTTATTTGTATGTTTGATTTTATCTAAAGGCATGGGATCAGAAAAACTGTTCCGGATAATTTCTGTCCGTATAAGAGGTACTTTTTTTCAAGTTTACAAAAATAGCTGAAAAACTCATACGGTCCGAAAATGAACGCTGGAACCCCAAAGTTTTGTAATGTAGTGCAGATTATAAAATTGATATATCTCCAATTATATGTACAATGCCCAACAGAAATTTCTGTTACTAATTTCAAAATAAACGCAGAGCCAATTTAATGCAAATATGTCATTTATTTTTCAATTCGTTTATTTTTACTTTGCAGGAGGAATGTATTTCATTTTAATAACCGATTAAATTCAACTTGGAATTACGTATACTACATCAATACTGTATATTTATTATACCATCCACCTATTTCATTATCCAACTTAAAATTCCTTTTCGAACCCATCGACTTCCTTCACCATGAACTCAATCAATTTATCCAAATTTTCTTGCGATTTAATTATAGCGGAATCGGCAGTAATCGTAAACATAAAATCGTTTCCCTCGGACGGAATGCCCACAGCCAAACCTAAAATAAATAAAATCAATTGAAATATTCCTATGAACAAATTGAGTGGAATAATTAATTTATTACCGCATCCACTGACGCCATTGTATATGGTTAAACATATGTTTTGCGACACCACTTCGTTTCCGAGAAATGATTTCGAACGCAGCATCGGAATACAACTCACAACGGAAGTTGATGCAGCAAGTGACGCTAACCATCTACTGATGACCAATGGAATTCGATTAGAACTGCAACGCAAAACCAGATACAAAAAAGGTGTATAGGGTGAATTTTTCAATTTTGCCATCGCAGTTTTCGTCTTTAGAAGACGTTCAATGCGGTTTGGTTCGTCGACGGGCGCGACAAGATTTATTGTTGTCGTGTTGTTTTCTACTTTAACTTCGTTTTGCAAATTATGGAACGAAACTGGGATTTTGAAATTCATTTCGCGAGGAATTACTTCGTTCTTCCATAAGAAATAAGATCTAAAACCGCCGACTACGCATGCGATCAAGATTTCATTTACCGTCAAATTTGTGAAAGTTGTCATGTTTTCTATGCGTTTGACTTTGCCCTTAGAAATCGAATGGGAAAAACTAACTAATCTTTCTCCGGATAATTTCTGTCCGTGTAATAGATGATTCTTTTCAGATTTTAATAAATCGCTGATAAACTCGTAAGGTCCAAAAATTAAAGCTCGTCCCCAATATATCACCTTGTCCATCAGATTGATCGTTGATATCTTATTTGATTCTTCTGCGTCATCGAATAACATACTGAGCATTCTAATTAAGGAAATGCCATCTAAAAGTCCGTGATAAGCCAAAGGAATCACTAAGAAATGCGGATCGGGTCGATCCGATGTTAAATTGTTGGGCAAATTAACGAAGACAAATTGCCACGAAATTCCTTTGTTTATCGGTAAATTCGACAAAGTTTCTGCACAAAATTTCTTGTACTCATCCTTGTTCTCTGGCACGGGTCCGTCGTGCAGCACAACATAATTTTCAAGCCGAAATTCCTCTTGTTCGATCCAAAAAAAATATCCCAATTCTTGCTTCAACTGTTTACGAAGTTTTCCATACTTCCAATTACCGTTTACTCGCGGCTGCAGCCAACGTTCTTCGAATCGTTGTCGAATTTTGTCGATATCAGCACGTCCCTTGATAATTCGATATGCACCTATGACATATCGACACTTTTCATCGTCTATGGAGAATATCGTGTCGCGGCCGTCGGAAAACTGTATTGGCTGTTTGTATTTGTAAGATAAATACAAACCTACCAAATAACGGTAAATGCAAAATAAGCCTGTTCCTATTAGACTTAAAATCACCAATATATAACAAAGTATATGTAATATAATAAGAGTTAACATGTTCGGCGAGATCATTTTGTTCATCTAACCTTCGAAATTTACAAACCGAACTTTCTTTCTAAGTTTATTAATCCTTAACCTGTAATAGTTGGATAGATTTTCCCTGCTATTGTATGAATTATATTCAAACACATGCTCCATATGTTTTTGTGCAATAAGATACTATCTTTAAAATTTTGAAAAAAATAGATACAACAAAAATTAACGATGCTCTCAAATCAACATAAAGTGTATAATTATGAAAGTTTAAAGGAAATTAATAGGGCGTTATCAAATATGAACTATAAGCATTTTCCATCGAACATCTGCCAGAAGATGATGAAAGATTAGATGCAATCTTATTTTGCAATCTTCCATTACTATGAAATTGTCACATCTAATTTCATATTGATTTCCATCTTCATAACTCTGTATTGTCTAAAAATGATCTTTGAATTTGAATGAGGAAAGATTTTGATAAATACGTTTAAAGAAAAATGGATTGTGAAAGTAGTTTTAGTGATGCTTGCATTTGTAGAAGACAAGTCTTTTTGGATATCATAAAATTTGATACCTGTGGACCAATGATGTCTCATTTGTCTGACTTGCACTCTTTTATGTATACCATATTCTTGCAGCTTATCCAAGCAAGACTACTTAATGATGTGAAATGATTGTTCATAGTAAATTACTCAACTGTACAATTACACCTCTATTGATTTAACCGGCATATTTCTGCTTCCATTTTAAAAATTTCTATTAATATAGCATCGACATCCTGGCAAATTATGTTGTACATATCTGTATCAGAATTACGTCACCGCATCACGTGACTTCATACTGTCCCCCTCCTGAAACCCAGAATTGCATAAAAGCATGCCAAACAACCATAACCACCATTCGAAGAACTCAAAGAAATCAATAAATCAACATGGCTTTTTCTTTGAATGTCCCAAGTCTTCAAGAAGTGGCTTTAACCAAATTAGCAATTTCGCTGTGGAAAGAACACTATCCTCATTACAACGTTTTTGAATGGCCCGAAGATGATTTGGGAAAGGAGGAAAACGAAGATCTTATTGATCACCCAAAAACTCCAATGCAAAAACAATGGAGCCTATTGTACGACAAAATTTGCATAAACGTGGACGAACTTTATCTCCCGGGGCTTTTAAAGCAAGAATTGAAGAACGCACCCGTCAGATCAGTGGGAATGGAGTTATTCAACTGGCTTCAGTGTTTAAACTGCAATATATTGCACCTAGATCGATCGAAATCTGATATTTGTGTCAAACTCACAAAATTGACTGCGCATGGCAAAGTAGACGGAAAGGCGACCGCGCAGTTGCTTTGTAAATGCAAAGAATTGTCTTCGGTCGACAAATTTCGAATAGCGTGTGGGTTTTTCATTCGGGAAGCCGTACAAGAATTTTGGCCACAAGTTCCCGGAGATTTGGAAGAAGACTACGACAATTTACTCGGCGAAATTTTTGATTGGAAACGCGAAAGTGTAGACTACTGGAAACATGTTCTTGAAAAGAACATTGACCCAAGCAAAATGTACCAGAACTTTGATATGCTTAAGTTGGCTATTGACTGTAAAATTCCAAGTGCAGTTCAATATTTCATAGATTTATATTCTGATGAAGAAAAAAGTTCCATAATAATGGACTCTGTTTCTTCACTTAAATATTTATTTCAAACTGGAGATCGTTCGAGCTTATTTTTCCTGTTAACGCATAACAAATTAGAGGATAGGCACTTAGATTCGATTTTTACTGCGGATTCCTCAAGGCATATCGTAGCCCATTGTTTACTCGCAGATCCAGATTATTGCACGTTTGTGGAATCAATTTTTAACCGAATTCGCAATTCCTTAGAACACACTGAGTTTTTGAGCATTCTTGTGAAAGTTGCTAGTCAGGCCTCTGCGTTAAGGTCCCATAAATTGGTAAACACTTTGTTTTATTTATGGAATAATGCTCCACTCGAATGGAAGGAATATGTTATGTTTACAACGAGAGGAAAAAAAGCTGTTGCTCGTTTTATAAAAAATTAGATATAGTAAAGAATGTGGGTAAGATGATGTAATTTGCAGAAATAAATTTTGTGAATATAATTTTTAAAATTTTTTAATGTTTTTTTTTAAGTCATGAACCAAACACTTTTTCATACTATCTTTATAAGCTAATGTACAATTACAAGAATTTTTTTACGGAGTCTTAAGAGAGGAGTGAAAGCGGCAGAAAAATTGCAGTGGAAAACATATTTTTTTTACTTGATCTGATGGAACAGCATTGCTATTTGTATCGTATTATTATTGATTTAATTAAAATTATTATTTAAATGACACTGTTCTCACTTTCTCATTGACTCCAACGAAACAAAGCAGTTTTTTAGCAACAAAAAACGTTTTAAGATAAGAAAACGCAAGCGATTTTTACAAGAATTTAGTAATTCGCCATAACAAAACAATCAAGTCTAAATCAGGATTATCGAATCCTTCGCTGATTTCTCTACTAGAAAGCAAGCCAATTGCATTCGATCGATTATGGCATACATTTCTTAGCGATTCGCAGACATTTTCTAAGACAAATTCGATGGAAATGAACACAGAAGAACAGATTAAGCAGAAAAACGATCTTTATTTCTTTTCACGAGTGAAATTCGGCTTTTTACGACGCAATTTTCGATACAAGTTCAAACGTAAAGAAAAACACAAGATTACTGTATCTGACGAAAACAGTCAAAATAGTTTAAAGTCTGAAAATTCTTTAAATCAAAATCGAAGGAGTAGAATTTTGAGAAGATTCTGTAAAATCCTCCCGATCAAATTAGGAAATTTTCAGTAAAATAAGATTTACACGGATATTTACAGCAAATGGAAATCGTCGAGGACGACGATTCGTTGCAGTTTGGCCGTGTGAGATTGCATGACTCCGCCATCTAAGATGAGGTCATCAGCAATACCTACCTGATCACCTGACTTGACCCCTTCCTTTCTTTTAGTATATAAGATATTTTCATTCTAATAAAGACCTTTCCAGTGGTATTCGAGTTACCGTCTAATCCTTCTGTATATTCCATTCTTACACACAAACAAACTCAGTTCTCAAGAATTACTTGATTCAGGCTTGCAAAGTGTCGTAACTCCACAGCAAGTGGCAGACACAAACAAACTCAGATCCCAAGAATTAGTTGATTCAGGCTCACAAAGTGTCGTAACTCCACAGCAAGTGGCGAACACAGACAAACTCAGATCTCAAGAAATACTTGATTCAGGCTCATAAACTGTCTTAATTCTACAACAAACAGTGGATACAAATGTAAAAAGAAAATTATGACAAAATCCAACCAAAAATAAAAAATTGCAGGACTACATTACTCAACAACCTAGAGTAAAAATAAACAGATATTGTTGTGTAATAAATGTGGTAATGACAACGGCAAATTTTATGTTGAATGCACTAGTTCATGTGAGGATTGGTACCATTTTGTTTGCCTTGGCTTCCCAGAAGATCCACTTTTTGAGGAGCAAATAAAAGCACAGGATGATTGGTTATGTCCTAAGTGTTCACACAGACATAATATGTCAAGAAGTTTTTCCAACACATTTAATAATTGTTGGTTAAACAGTTTACTACAAGCATTATATGGTACAATGCAAATGCTTGCTCGTGTAAATCCACATTCTAAAAACTTGATATATAGACACAGCTTACTAGCTTTACATCAATTGATACTAGCAATGGGTGAGCAGACATCTAAGCCAATTTCGGATTCTATTTTAAAAGAGTTTATAAATTGCACTGTGGTGCTGATTTTATTAAATCGTCACTGTCGCGTCATTTATTCGGAAAATTACTTCAATAAAAACATATCTTCTTTATTTTATTTTCCCGCTTCTTTTTCTGCTCACAAAAGAACAGGTGGCTGATGACTCATTGCTCATCATCCCACAGGTGTTCATGGGAGGAGTTATGACTCCTTCCCATTTGCTCCCTTATACCGGGCTCCTCGACCCCATTGGTCGATCCCCGGTATCCACATCCTGTCCTGGCTATCC
>JAQIXT010001012.1:0-20311 GCA_034700445.1 Stenotaenia linearis | reverse complement strand
ATAACTTATAAATTCCATGTTAATTGTAAGTTAAATTTATAATTAACATGGAATTTATAAGTTATAAAACATAAATTTTGTTTTCAGCAAACTCTCTAATAAATGGTCGAGTTTTATATCTTATACTTTATATCACCATATAAATAATACTGAAAAGTAGCATTAGCTATGAACTCAGTTATACTGGTCTGGTACTTATACTTCGAAGTCAATCTTGAATAACTAATTTAGCAACTGGAAGTGCAGGATTAATTCAACAGTGAACTATTGAAAGTGCAAGGACTATATTCTAAGAAAAATCGAATTTACAAAATTTAAAAAAATTTACAAAAATTAAATTTGTTATGAAGAATAAATAAATGGCACATTGCATTTACGGTTTTGTTAAGTGTTCTTTTATAAGCGTAAACGCAATGCAAATTAAATGTATGCAATTAATTTAATTACGTATTGTAAATTTTTGTAAATCTGATTTTTCTTTCCAGTGAGAAATACTATACGTAATAATTTTATACGTGAGAATGACTTACTCTTTAAGATTTTCAAAAAACACTCGACTCCACGGTTCTTTTGCAATGGCACGAGCAAGTGCTATGGATGACGTGTGGATGTTGAAATCAAAATGGCGGGCTTGGCTGGTGTATTCTAAATCTAGTTTAACGTGAACTAATTTTTCAGGATCGGCAGCGAATCTGAAGAAATATTTTACATAAAATTTATTATTTTACTTCTTATATATCACTGCAAGAAAAATCAAATTTATAAAAATTAACAATAATTAAATTTATTGTAAACATGTAATTTACATTAAGTTTAATCTTGTAAAAGAACACTTTACAAAATTTACCGGAATTATTGTAAATTTTTGTGAATCTCATTTTTCTTGCAGTGTATTATTTGATTAATCATAATACCGCATTTGTGCATCGTAAGAAATGCGCCAGTTTTTCATCGGTTTGATCATCTCGATTTTAATTCCTTCACCCGAAAATGAGTTGTCGCCGTCTGCTTTGAGTGTCGTGTCTGGGAGTCTTGGAGATTGTAAAAGACCAACTTCAGGGATCTAATTAATTTGGAGTTAGTTGCGAATTTATTACTATTTGAAATATCTTGTCCGTACTAAGAGAAAGACAAATCCGTTGATGATTCGTTTGGGTCGTCTGGCAAAACCGAGTACAAAGTAAATTCCTTCTTGGGATGCACCAGTGAAGAAAATGGCATCAATAGCCTAAACGGTATAAAATGAAAAAAAAAAATTAAAATATTATTTTTTAGTGTTTTGGTAATGAAGATGTGATTTTTATCGTGTTTGGATTAGAAAGTGGGAATCATTATTTAAAAAAAATATTTTTAGCCAAATAAATGATTAATTAAATGATAAATTTTATCAACAATCTAGATTAAAATGTTACTATTTTTAACTGAATATAATCAAATAAATAAAAATTAATCAATAATCTATGGTTAAAATATGCTACATTGCTTCAAATTTCTCTCTAAAATCTCTATATTTTCACATATTACAGTGAAAAATCCCAAAATTTAGCCTCATTTTAAACATAAAATAAAATATTACTTTTGGATGTGAAGACAAATTTTGAATTTGTTCCATTTCTTCTTCGGTATCATATGCTTTTCGACCATATTCCGAAATCTGTGGGTTTGAACGTAACCGCCACTAAAATAAACTTATCAGAAACTCTATAACACAACGTTAATATATAAAAAAAAAACTTAACTGTTCGCAGTTTGAGTATGGAATAAAAAATGAGAAATTTTAGATAATACCATTTCCCTTTTTGTCTATATACTTGAAAAAGTGGGTAAGGATTAGTTGATAAATAAATATATAGAAATAAAATAGAAACGAAGAGAGCCACGGCAGTTGTAAAACAACATTCCATTTTGAATGAGCTTTGATATTAGTTTGAAGTGGATTTTGTTTGATTTATAAAAATAGGTTCAAAGTCCTTAACGTGTGCTACGTGATCTTTAGTACTGTTTGATACAGTGATTAAATATTTGTCGTAAAAATACGATTTTTTTTGATAGGTCAAAAATATGACGTTTGAATGTGAAGTTATTAGAAATCTGTGTTAAGACTAAATTTACAGCTGCAAGCTATTTCCAGAACAAATTTATTTAAAGTTTATATTGTGTGAATTGTGGATAAATTTTTTGTTTTCGGTTTTTTAAAATTTTTTTTTTTTTTAATGACTGAGTGGAATGAGAAATTGTCAGTTTAAAAAAAAAAGAGATTTAAAAGATTTTTTCTTTAGTTTTTATTGTCAAGATTCACCGCATGACGAGGTAAACAGGTGGTTTTTAATTTTACAAAAACATCCAATGTATACTATCAGACAATTCCACGTCTAAGTTATGATCCTTGACAAAGTTTTTTAAGTCGTCCCATTCAGAAGAAACGACATTACAACTCCGATGCACCCAAATCTTTTTCAACGGATTTTTACAACGCAGTAATGAAAATAACAAACTTTGCGTTACTGACTTACATAAACCGAGCTCTAAAGTAACCAAATTCTTAAAAGCATCTAATGCCACTACATCAGCGACCAATTCACTAGTAAAGAATTTACAAGCAAATAAACGCAACTTTTCTAATTTGTGGCATTTGACGAACAGGTTTAGCTGAATTTCTTTGGAAACATTATCCAGGTGTGCTAATTCTAATTCTTGAAGGCAGTTGAATGAACTTTCATCTTTATTTGTCCATTCACGAGACAGTGAACAATAAGAGATACTGAAATATCGCAAGGTGGTGCAGTGGGCTGAAATAATTCCCAAATCGATATTTCCACAGTTATATAACATTAATTCCGTTATATTTCTCAGTGGAGTCATACTTTCATTGGAATTGTAAAAATTAGTAACATCTATCTTGTGCAAATTTGGGAATATGTCCATCGCCATTTTGATATCTTCTATGTTATTTAGAATCAGAGGTGATCTTTCGAGTTTAAATGTGCGTGAATTAGAAGTGAATTCGTCGACTAAAAGTTGAAACGTTTCTTGAAATCCGTCGCTGTAGAGTTGTTTTAAAGATGGCAGAGTTTGTAAGACAATTAAACATCCTCGGGCGCTTACGGAAGTGTTGAATATATCTAAATATTCGATTTTTGCGAGTTTTAATGAACTGATTCCTACATCGGATATGTGTACACATCCTCGAAAATCGAGATGTTTCAATTTCGAACAAAAAGTAGTAATTTTTGTCAATACAGAGTTAGTCACGCGACGATTATTTGTGAGTACAAGAGTATGTAGATTTGGTGAATTCTGAAATAAAATACCGCAACGGTGGGTCGAGATTGCTATACAATTTTCTAAGTTTAAGACAGTTAATCTTTTGCAAACTTGACTAATTTTTTCGATAAGTTTGTGTTGGGGAAGTGCAAAAGACTCCAGGGAAAGTAATTGATTCGTATTTTTGCTAATAAAGATACCCGGATGTAAACGGTTTCGGTTACCGTTTGAACTGTTATGTAGATGGATGTATAAGTCTTCTATTAGTGAAAAAGGAAGACGGATTAGCTGGTTTTCCATTGCTTCGAGATTGGTTTCGATCGTTCCGAAACATAACGTTTGGAGACTGGGTATTTGTTTTGTAAAAGGCATCTTCCATATGCCTTGATATAATGGGAAATGAATGAAGACTTATATAGGGCAAAGAAAGAGGGTGTTAGTATCACGTGATTATAAATGCCATCCATTAATTATCGTAATAACGTGGTAATACGGAAGTTGGGTGATGAAATTCTTACGGTAGTGTTATGGAGAGGGAATTTTGATTATGACACTTTAGAAGCACAACAAAAAAAGAACTAAAAATTATTATTGAAATAAAAAAATTCTCCCATAAAGTTAAAATGACAATGCTGCAAAAAATTTGTATATTTTTATATTGATTGTGAAATTTGTGATGTGCCCTAATGAGATGTTCGTTTATTTTAGTAGACAACACTTATTGCAGTATTGGATGTAAGAGTGAAAACAGTCTAAGGAATTCCTTTTTGGTATTTAATAGAAAAAGTGGAGTAAAATGATCCCAAATTGACCAAAAGTGGTCAAAACAATTGATATCATTATAATAAATAATACTAAAAAGCAGCTTTAAGCGATGTCCCCCAATTGTTCTCTGTACTATGGTAGAACTAGAAGTAGATTTATCAACATTCGTGGTTTACTTGGTGAGAATTACTTACTCTTTAAGATTTTCAAAAAACACTCGGCTCCAAGGTTCTTTCGCAATGGCACGGGAAAGTGCTATGGATGACATGTCGATGTTGACATCAAAATAGCGGGCTTGGCTGGTGTATTCCAAGTCTAGTTTGACGTGAACTATAATTTTTCAGGATCGGCAGCGAATCTGAAGAAATATTTTACATAAAATTTATTATTTTTCTTTTTATATATCACTGCAAGAAAAATCAAATTTATAAAAATTAACAATAATTAAATTTATTGCAAACATGTAATTTACATTAAGTTTAATCTTGTAAAAGAACACTTTACAAAATTTACCTGAAAGCGTTCCTTTAAAACCGAAAATGTAACGTGCATTATTGTAGATTTTTGTGAATCTCATTTTTCTTGCAGTGTATTATTTGATTAATCATAATACCGCATTTGTGCATCGTAAGAAATGCGCCAGTTTTTCATCGGTTTGATCATCTCGATTTTAATTCCTTCACCCGAAAATGAGTTGTCGCCGTCTGCTTTGAGTGTCGTGTCTGGGAGTTTTGGAGATTGTAAAAGACCAACTTCAGGGATCTAATTAATTGTAATTAGTTGCGAAATTTTTATTTTATATTGAAATGTTTTTACTAAGAGAAAGACTAAGCCGTTGACGATACGTTTGTGTCGTCTGGCGTAAGCGAGTACAAAGTAAATTCCGTCTTGGGATGCACCACTGAAGAATATGGCGTCGATAGCCTAAATGGTGCAAAAGAAAAAGAAAAATAGATAGAACATTCTTTTCTGGCGTTGTGGTAGTGAAGTGGGGATAATCATTATTTTTTGTTGTTTTTAGTGAAATTCAATAAAAAATTTATCAAAAATTTATGTGTTTCTGTTAGAAAATTACCCAATTTTTATGTTTTTCTGTGATAAATCTCTGAATTTTATATTTTTGACTGAAAAATATTCAAATTTTCGAGTTTTCCATAATAAAACTGTATATTTTAATTTTTTTTACTGAAAATTTTGCAAATTTGAATATTTTTCCTTTTTTCCTGACAAAACTTCAAATTATCAAATTTCTTTGAAAAATCTTTATAATTTTTCACATTTTACACTAAAAAATTCCAAAATCTAGCCTCATTTTAAACATAAATTAAAAATATTACTTTTGGATTTGATGCCAAAGTTTGAATTTGTTCCATTTCTTCTTCAGTATCACGTGATTTTCGACCAAATCCGGAAATCTGTGGGTTTGAACGTAACCGCCACTAAAATAAAATAAAACTCATCAGAAACTCTATAACATAACGTTAATATAAAAATAAAAACTTAACTGTTCGCAGTTTGTGTATGGAATAAAAAATGAGAAATTTTAGATAATACCATTTTCCTTTTTTGTCTATATACTTGAAAAAGTGGGTAAGGATTAGTTGATAAATATATAGAAATAAAATAGAAACGAAGAAAGCCAAGGCAGTTATAAAACAACATTCCATTTTGAATGAGCTTTGATATTAGTTTGAAGTGGATTTTGTTTGATTAATAAAAATAGGTTCAAAGTCCTTAACGTGTGCTAGGTGATCTTTAGTACTGTTTGATACAGTGATTAAATATTTGTCGTAAAAATACGATTTATTTTTAGGTAAAAAATATGACGAATGTGAAGTTATTAGAAATCTGTGATAAGACTAAATTTACTGCTGCAAGCTATTTCCAGAACAAATTTATTTAAAGTTTATGTTGTGTGAATTGTTGATAAATTTTTTGTTTTCGGTTTTTTTTAAATGTTTTATTTCTTTAATGACTGCAAGTGGAATGAGAAATTGTCAGTTTCAAATAAAAGAGTTTTAAACGATTTTTTCTTTAGTTTTTATTATCAAAATTCACCGCATGACGAGGTAAACAGGTGGTTTTTAATTTTACAAAAAAGTCGACTTTATTCCCAATGTGGAGTATCAGACAATTCCACGTCTAAGTTATGATCCTTGACAAAGTTTTTTAACTTCTGCCATTCAGAAGAAACGACATTACAACACTGGTACACACAAACCTTTTTCAACGGACTTTTACAACGCAGTAACGAAAATAACAAACTTCGCGTTACTGACTCACAATAACCGAGCTCTAAAGTAACCAAATTCTTAAAAGCATCTAATGCCACTACATCAGCGACCAATTTATGCGTAAAGAATTTACAATAACGTAAATTTAACTTTTCTAATTTGTGGCATTTGACGAACAGGTTTAGCTGAATTTCTTTGGAAACATTATCCACTTTTGTTAATTCTAATTCTTGAAGACAGTTGAATGAACTTTCAACTTTATTTGTCCATTTACGAGACAGTGAACAATAACGGATCCTGAAATATCGTAAGCTGGTGCAACAGGCGGAAATAATTCCCAAATCGATATTTTTACAGTCGAATAACCCTAATTCCGTTATATTTCTGAGTGGAGTCATACTTTCATTGGAATTGGAAAAATTAATAAACTGCATATTTATCTTGTCCAAATTTGGGAATATGTCCATCGCCATTTTGATATCTTCTATGTGTGTTAGAGTCAGTGTTGTTCTTTCGAGTTTAAATGTGCGTGAATTAGAAGTGAATTCGTCGACTAAAAGTAGAAATGATTCGGTAAATCTGTTGCTGTAGAGTTGTTTTAAAGATGGCAGAGTTTGTAAGACAATACAACATCCTCGGGGGCTTACGGAAGTGTAGAATATATTTAAATATTCGATTTTTGCGAGTTGTAATGAACTGATTCCTACATCGGATATGCGTTGACATTCTCGAAAATCGAGACGTTTCAATTTCGAACAACTAGTAGTAATTTCTGTCAATACATCGTCAGTCACCCAACGATTTTTTTCCAGTATAAGAGTATGTAGATTTGGTAAATTTTGAAAAAAGCAACGGTAGGTCGAGATTGCTGTACAATTTTCTAAGTTTAAGACAGTTAATCTTTTGCAAACTTGACTAATTTTTTTGATAAGTTGGTATTGGAAAAGTTTAAACGAGTCCAGGGAAAGTAATTGATTCGTATTTTTGTTAATAAAGATATCCGGATGTAAACGTTTTCGATTATCGTTTGAACTGTTTTGTAGATGGATGTATAAGTCTTCTATTAGTGAAAAAGGAAGACTGATTAGCTGGTTTTCCATTGCTTCGAGATTGGTTTCGATCGTTCCGAAACATAACGTTTGGAGACTGGGTATTTGTTTTGTAAAAGGCATCTTCCATATGCCTTGATATAATGGGAAATGAATGAAGACTTATATAGGGCAAAGAAAGAGGGTGTTAGTATCACGTGATTATAAATGCCATCCATTAATTAACGTAATAACGTGGTAATACGGAAGTTGGGTGATGAAATTCTTACGGAAGTGTTATGGAGAGGGAAGAGGTGTGTTGCAGCCACTAGATGGGGTGTTTGTGTTACTTTGGTTACCTTTAAGATTGTGTTTCACCCTTTGCATGAGCTACTGGGTGACCTGCTGAGCTCCTATTGTTTAGCATGTCACACATCGTTGTCATGGTGACCTTCATCATATTGTTAAACCAGTTGTTTCACAGCTCTTCTGAGGTAAAGAGCTTTTTTTCTTATCTCTTTACTTCTCTTTTCTACTCTCACTTTGCTTTACTAATATTAACCTCTTAGGCCTCGGCCGGAAGCCGGAAGCTAGTCACCGGAAGCTAGTCACCGATCACATGACCACACAAAGATTCAGAGTGTGCATTACGTCATATCGTAACAGTGGATTTTTGTTTGCATTTGTAAAAATAGATTCAAAGTCCGTAACATGTGCTAGGTGATCTTTAGTACTGTTTGATAGAGAGATTAAATTGAGATGTAATGTTCAATAAGGCAATTTTTTATCTCAGAAAAATAAAAAATTTACAAAATTATCAAAATTTAATCAAATTTTTGTTTCTTTATTAAATGGTTAACTGTGGAGAATGGGTATCATCACGGGGAAATTTAGTTTATGCTAATGCTCCTTGTTGCATGGTGTCTAAAAACCAGTTGTAGTAGTTTCCAACTTTGGTGTAAAATCCATACTTTCCTTCTGCTGCACAACCTTCTCCCCAACTTACAATACCTGCAAGGTACCATCTGTAAACGAAAAGAGGTTGTGTATTATGGAAAGAAAGAGTAGTGTATTTTTTCAATTGTATTAAAAAAGTAAACATTACACTTTTCAGATTTAAAGCAGTAATAAATATGAGAGTTTGCAGAGCTCTCCCTTACACTCTTAGAAAAAACAGTGTAAGAAAGGTGTTTGAGGGCTCTAAACACCGATGGTTTTTAAGGTGTGTAAAATTATACAAAATCTTGCACAAAGAAATTGGGTGTAATTTTATAGATGAAAAATTGTTATTCAGGTGTTAACACACACCAATATAATTTGTGTAAGATTACACCATTGTAGGAATAACATTACACCTAATAAAAGTGGATAATTTAACACCTTTGGATCCAAGGTTATACTCTAAGAAAAAAGGTGTTTAATGGTTTTTTACTTTTTAATGTGTTTACACCTTTTAAAGTGCAGAACACCTATTAAGATGTAAAAAAAGCAGATTTACATTTATAAAAGCACCACTTGAATTTTTTCACCTAAAAGAATCACTGATCTTAGTCAGGTTTGAACCGGGAACCCTTGAGTCCAGAGGTGAGCACACTAACCACTGGTCTGTTAATGCTAATATTTAAATAATTATTATTTTTGAATCATCTGCATGATCCAAAAAAGTGGATAAGGTTACACCTTTGGATCTAGGGTTACACTCTTAGGGGGGAAAAGGTGTATAAAAGGTGTTTGTATAAATTTTATATTTTCTTAGGTGTCCACAATTATACCTTTTACAAGTGCAGAACACCCATTGAGAGGTGTAAGGATTGCACTTGTAAATTGGATGTAATAAAAGATGTAAAAATTCTTATTCAGGTGTCAACATACACCAACATAATTTTGTTTTTAATTTAATATTGAGTTTCTACATTTAGTGGTGAGATGGTGCACTATCAGTAATTTACATGTTTATAATGTTTTATCTATTATTTGAATTGTTTTAGACAATATTAGCTTTGATTCATAATAATTAATTTTATTTTGACTCCATTGTGGGGAAAATGTGAGTTTCACAATTTTAAAATGTTAATGAATTGATAATGCTCATTCATTTTTGAAGTATTGACCTTGTGATGTGCAATCCATGGTATGGCCACGATTCTTATTTTTCCTAATGTAAGTTCTTCTTGGTCTTCTGACCAAGAAGTTCAGGAGTGGAGCTGCATTCAAAAGGGGTCTCTCAATTCTGATAATAGATTATTTTGGGAGGTGTCCTGTTTTAGCTGATGACAATAATTGTCATTTGTCAAATATCGTAATTGATAATAAAACAATTTAAAAATTAATAGTACTAGTATACCTGGTAGTACACCTAATTTATTACACCTAATACAGTATCCAATACTACCCAATATTTACACCCAGTATTACACCAAGTATTACAGCCAATACTACAGCCAATACTACACCCAATATTACACCCAATAACACACCTAGTATTACACCCAGTATTACACCCAGTACTACACTCAATAAAACACCAATTAATACACCATAACAAAAGTGTGGAGTTAAACCTTTAAAAACACCTCACAATGACACCAATTAACACACCTTAATAAAGGTGCAATTTTAGGTGTTTTAACATTGGTGTAAACTTACATCTTTTCGATTAGGTGTATTACAAACACCCATAAAGGTATCAGCCAAGCTTCAACCCAAAACACCCCTAAAGGTGTAAATCATCACTGCTTTTTCTAAGAGTGTAGAGCTATACCTTAGAAAATTTCTTAATCAAAGACTTCTAAGAACCGAAGGTATGAGAAGCGTCGTCAACTGCATTAGAACAATGAAGGAATAGTCAGGAATCAAGGAACTGTTCTTTGATTGTAAATTCTCTAAGGATTTGCAGTGTAACGAATACTCAATATTCCCTTACAGTGTAAGGAAGAGCTGTGTAATCTCTCTACTACCATATTTCGTTGAATCTAAGATGCACATTTTTCCTGTTTTCACAACTCTCAATTTGGAGGTGGGTCTTAGAATCGATGCAATAAACAATGGAAATTAGTGTGCCCCCCCCCCCCGTAATTGTAGTACTGTAATGAGGGTGCGTCTTAGATTCGGTGGTGTCTTAGAATCAATGAAATACGGTAATTATATTTGTCATTCTGTAAGAGATTGTGGACTGAGTAATTACGTAAATAAATAACTGCTTATTCTGGTTTTGAAATACACACGTAGAATTATATTTCTTACCGTCCTTTAATTTGTACAGCAAACGGTCCTCCTGAATCCCCTTGACAAGAATCTCCAGCCATTTCTTGTGCAAACCCAGCGCAAAACATGTTATCGGTAACTGTGTATTTGCCACCTACAGATTCAATGCAAGTGTTTTGGTCCACTACTGGCAAGGACACTTCTCTTAAATATCTGGGCTTCAAACCACCACTTTTCACTCTTCCCCAACCAGACACGACTCCAAGAACTTGTTTTGTGTATGCATTGTCGTTCAATAACTGGTCATCTCCAATACAAATTGGGGATATGTAGTTGTTAGGTTCGATTTGACCATCGAGATGTAACAATGCAATGTCATTATCATAAGTTGTTTCCTGATATTGTGGATGGTAATGGATTTCCTTGATTTTGAAAACCTGAAAAAATTTAATTGATTGATTAAATTTGGTGGATAGAGTCCAGAAAAGGAAACTTTGAGTGAGCGGTAAACGAGGCCATGGAGATTACTTAGGTTAGGAGTGGGCACTTTCATTAAAGAGTTTGTGGAAAACAAAACTTATGTCTTATAACATAAATTTCATGTTAATTAATAAGACACGTCCTAAGTTTTGTTCTCCGTAAACTCGATTACGTTTTAGGGAGAGCGCTATAACGAAACACACAGACGCAGTATGGGATTGAGTTAACAGGGTAATTGTATTGAGATGAAAGGAAGTGCTTACCTGTTCATTTGGTTCTTTATATTGCTGGCTGTCGTGCCTTCCAAGCTTGATAGTGATATCCTCGATTTTTAAGTTGTAATCGAGCATTAGCATTTTTGTAAACTGTTTGAGACAATGTGCTGCTGTAACTACCCATTCTACGTCGATGATTGAACCGCCACAGAAATGTCTTTCGACAGGGTGAAACAGCATGGCCTGAAAAGATATGAGTGTTTAATAAGGTAATTGAGGAATTTGACTTCTGATATCAACTTACCTGCCAAGGATTAGTTCCTTCAACTGATTTTTCTCCTCCAACAATTTTTCCAAGTTCTTCATGAGGTTTCTTAGGAACTTTTCTTATAGCAGGATTACCACAACCTAAACATAAAAATAATTTATAGAAGTAGGCTGAGGTTCCTAGGTAATTGTAATCGAATAGCAAGCGTAGCATCAGCTTGTTTAGCAATTCATAAAATTGGAGTATGACCTAAATAATCAGATCACATACAGCAGGAAAGTTAAGGGCCATGACTAAAACCAACGAGAGAGAAAAACAAGAAAAGGTTCCAGTGCTCTTGTTTAGCGTCACACAAGGTGAAGTACCCAGGAGGAACCACAAATCGGTAGAGTTGACACAATGTGCTCGCTTAACACTTGGATTTAGAATAGGTTTTTACCCATTTCTGGTTTATGCTGGACTGCAATTGTTGCTGCAACACTCCTGGAACATCCGTCTAATTTTGTCGCAGTGCATTTGTAATTTCCAGTATCGTGCGGAAGAAGTGGATGGATAAGAACGAGGCCTGGTAATATAATTCGAATCCTTGGATCTGTATTTTCAGTTAAGACTACATTATCTTTCATCCATCTGATCTGAGTATATGCAGTCTCTGTTGAGCACCGTAAAAATGTATATGATCCTTCAACAGTTGTGAATGGTTGAGGAGTGACAGTAAACTCTAATAGAAAATATTTATAGTAGAAATAAAAATTATTTTGAAACAGTGACAATGTTAACTTATGTCACAGCTTCTTTCTTCGAGTGTAGGTGTGTAAGTAATCCATGCATTATAGACTTGTATTTCCTTGCTGGATACAATGGTGCAGGTGTAAACACCTTCCAGTCTCCAAGACATTGATTCAATAACTACTGAATTGTTTGTTAGGAGATGTAATCCAGGAAGTGAGAGTTGTTCACCTAATTGTAGTGGGATGAAATCTTTCATCCTGAAATTAAGTTAATTAGAAATGTCCTTATAATACTGAAAGAAAAATCATGAAAGTTAATGAAACTTTACAGAAAAATCATAAAAGTTAATTGAAATTCAAAGAAAAATCATAAAATTTTAATTGAATTTCAAAGAAAAATCATAAAATTTAATGTGTTTTTTTCATTAAATTGCAGCAACAACTGTACTTACCATGTAGGCTTTGTTTCTGCATTTGAAATACAATTGAATATATGTTTAGCTCCTTTTCCTAAGGTTGCATTATTTGGTTTTGTTGTTACAACTAATGGTTGTTCCTCTTTATGTTCATGACAGTATTTACAAGATGATGCTAAAAGATCAATAAATATCAGCAGAAGTAACCAATAGATCTATTGATAATATTACTTGCAGGAGCCTTGTTGACAACTTTATACTGAGCTATGAAACCCTGGAATTCCATTGATGAATCACTCACAAACCTCACCCACATTTTGTTGGATGTTGACGTCACTGTTCGACGTGGGTCGAAAGGTCTTCCGCAGAACTTCTCTATCAATTTGGAATCGATATCATGACCATCCCGTACTTCCACATAGTCCAAGTTGCAGTTCTCATGGCCGTCCATAACAATTTTGCCCATTGTTAGAGAAATCTTCTGGTTTAATGGGGCTTCCAATAGAAAGAGACAGTCTTCGTCTGGTTCGTAGAAATCTGGATAACTGGGACTTGCAATCGTGCCATTGAGTTGGTCCATTTCCCACAGACAAGCATCTAGAGAGAAGTAAAAAAAATTTCAGTTTTTTCTTTTACTTTGTTTTCTCTTAACTAAAAAGAATTACTTTTTTTTGTAATACTTACCATTTGCATCTGGATTTTTATATGGTTTAAAAGGAGCAATTACTGTATATGTCAATGAGAAACCAACATTATTAATCAGGTGATCAGAATGGAAGTGGACTAACAGTGCGCCCGATGTTGATAAAATAACCGAATTCGGTGGTGTGTCACAAAATCGTCCCAGAGATTTGGCATCTACGAGGATGAAAAAAATTAATATGGTAAACAAACGGCCCAACGGCACGAAATTTTCATTTACTTCTTCCTATTCTGTCAAAGATTTCAACATAATCATAATCACAACTCTCTCCATACTCCAGTTTGACTGTATTGATACTGATCAACACTTGCTCTTCTGGCTGCTGAGCTTTGATGATAGTGTAGCAGTCAGTTTTGTCTGGATAGTTATTCGGATAATTTGGACTCATGATGGTGCCCTCTCTGTTTGTTAATGTTGTGTTACATTCTAATAAAATCAGAACCAAAATTTTTGAATCAAATGCGATGTAAATAGTAGAATTTACGGAGAACAAAACTTATGTCTAATGCTAGGTTCACACCTGACGTAACGTTAACTTAACAAATTAAGACTTACAACTGTAAATTGAGTGTGTTCACACTTGCCAGTTGTTTCTTGTTCAAATTGACCAATGAGATAGCTGCGCACAAAGTGGCGTGTCCATCTTGAAGCAAGGCAGTTGCTGATTGGCTGAACGTAACATGAAATGTTACGTTACTGCTTAATTCAACTCAGAGTGCTCAGAGTTGAATCAGCACTTAAGGCACTTAGTATCCCACAATGCACCATACCTCTCTCTTAAGTTACGTTACGATCAAGTGTGAACGTAAATGTGAACCTAGCATTACAACTTATAAATTTCATGATAATTGTGTCAGATTTATAACTGAGTAAATTCTATGATTTAAAAAAAAATAAAAATCCTGTTTGGATTAACTGAAGTTTCAGATTAGCGGGTTTGGATTAATAATGTTCTTCTTGCGGTCACTGTTTTTATTTTTGTGATAACTGAAACTTACGATTTCCCATTTCTATTATGAACTCCACGTGAAATCCTGGTTCTTCATAGTTGGCATCAGAAATGAACTGAAGGGTCATTTGAGGACCTGTTGAACTGTAAGGGGTCTCGAGATTGCGCTGGTCACACAGCTGAGCTATTTTTTTACTTTTGGTATTGCCTCCGTCGTACAATGCTAAGTAGTCACACCTAATTCATAATACAGAGTTAAAACTAGGACTGCATACAGATGGACTTGACATGGCTTATTCTTGACAACAGTTTATGATATCGGTGCTATTTATTGCTAAAGTCATGCAAAATGCCGTCATTCAATCTAAACAAGACGTGCGGACAAAAGAAAGTTGGAATTTAAGTTATGAAAATTGAAATGCAAGGTAGCCTTGTTGAGAAATTGTGATGTCATAACTTAAAATTTTAATGAAGTTAATCAAGAGAGCCAGAGTCCACATTTCTTGCAATCGGTTTTAATGTTATGGGATGGACCATGTCAAGTCTATCTATGTATGATCCTAGGTTAAAGTTTCACGTGATAGTTTACCGTAAATGCTCATGAACAGGGGGATTTTCTCAGTGCATAATATATAAAAAGTTTTACATATGTTTACATTTCAGGAAATTTTCGGAAGGGAAATTTTCTAGTAACATTTCTCCTAAAATGTTCCAAAAAATCGCAGTGGTTTAAATGAGAATTTTCTTCACTCCTTTTGTGTTCAGTGCAAAAAAACCCGCAAAAGAGGGAACTTTTTATCACTTGCAAAAAGAATATCCAATTCCTCATAAAATGTAGGAAATTTGTGTTTACGTGGAAAGAAATTTTTCCAGAAACCAAATACACCAGGAATATTTCTCTCATACCCAGGTAAAAAACTTCTATAGATTACTGTTGAATTAGGCTTAATGCCATTGAATTACATTAAAGGTCTACAGAATCAAAGACCACTAATAAAGTGGTCTTTGATAGAATTCAATAGAACTTTTTTACCTGGGTATACTGCCCCTAGTTGGGGGACGCCAACTGCTGCTAGATACCGTTATCGATTTGGGTTCATTTAAATCTGCTAAAAAGCCAGGGAAAGAAATTGGAGGCATAAGAGGTCAAGTCATAGCAATTGACGTAAATAAAAAAGACAAACATTGTGGCCATGATTCAAAAGAAGATAATTGAAATACCCAAATTTGGTGAACAAATACACCCAGCTCAGTGGCGGTACCTAGCGGCAGTTAACGTAATGCTTAGAGCATTTACGGTATATTTTGATAAATTTTTTCAATAATCTGAATTTAATTTTTTACGAGCAATTTTTGCACGGTTCCAATCTCATGTCTGTAATTATCAACCGTAGTCTTCCCTCCGGTGGTGCAGTCAACGTCCAGAGGTATCTTGAGTTTGATGGATAATTTTTGGGGTATCCTTCACTTTCAATGAACCCACCTTCAGGTCTGACCTGAATTTCTTCATCTGTAAAAAAATAAAAAAAATAATAATCGATTAAAGTGACAAAATGTAATCAAACTTACATAGATGCTCTTCGGATTCAGAATAATCATCATATATAAGAGTATAGTCGAAGGCTTTTCTTGGGATAGTTGTCGATAATAATACACAGCTAAAAGGGATTTTGTCATTGTGTTTAAATGATTATGATGAATGGATTTACTTACGTTAGGAAAACAGTGGAAAATAGAAGCGTTGTTGAAGTCATGGTTTAATAAATACGTTTTAATAAATGAGCAAGGTTTGAAAGGAAATTGATAGCTGTTTTGAGTGATAAGGAGTGGTCAATGGTCATTTTTGTCCATTTACAAGTGAAGTTGACCGAGTGACGCAATTTAGCTTTAAAATGGGGAATTCCAGGTTTTGGTGATTTTTAAAGAAAGTTGCTGATGTCTTTGATTTTTATAGGAAATTTAATTATTTTTAATTTTTCTGAAAATCTGAATTTTTTCGGTAAGTCAATGTGGAAATTATGTGGAAATGAAAATGTTTGATTTAATTTTACTACTGAAATTAAAGTTGTGTTACAGCTTCCGTTATTGTGAATGCAGGATTTTCAATTCCTCTTAGCTGGGTTGCTTGTAGCCATTCTTCTCGAATTTTTGCATCACTTGGGCCCCAATTTCTTGTTGGACGGAAAGCGCACTTTATTTTCTAAAGGTGGTGATAAATTTTTGTTTTACAGTACGTGAATTGCAATAAGAATGAAGATTTTACTGATTGTTATACAAGATTGCTCATAAGAGTGCCATCAATTGTATTGATGACAGGGATGGGAATTGAGAAGGTAAAAGTTAATAGTTTATTGGCTCATTATTGGCTCATTCTGATTTACTGTTGATTAATTCTGATTTATTATTGAATTATTATTATTGAATTACCCTATTTCTGAATTACTGATTTACAATTGATTCATTCTAATTTACTAGTGATTCACTGTTGATTCACTATATTTATTTAATTGGTTTACTCTGACATATTTTTTATTTATCAAATTTACTTAATTTAATAATACTATCTCAGAAATAACTTTGATTTACATCCTGTATGGAACCCTTATTTTGCCATCTGATACTATATTAAGAAAGAGTAATTTGTTGTGGTTGGCTGCTGATTTCATTAACTTTAAATCAAGGCCGAATTTGATGTTAAATATAATGCCGATTTTATTATTTTAAGGGCCGAATTTAGCCTCAAATTTAAGGCCAATTTTAATTTGGATTCACTCACTATCATAATGGCCTTGGATAACAAGTCAGTAGTCTTTTAAAAAATATAAAAACTTACTCCTTTTTTCCAATAACGAAACACATTAATCAATGCCCACAAAGGAATTTGGGTTAAGCACAACAATTCAATAGTCCAACCTACACTGAGAGCCCAACTTGGGTATTTATAATTTCCGTAAGTGAGTGGTTCATAAAAAACAAATGACAGGACCAAAATAACCTGAAAATAATATGGAAACAATTATTACAAAGAAATAAATATCAGCTTTAATTATTTTGGATTAATGAGATTCTATTGTATAGACTTACAGAAAGAATCACAGGACACAGAAAACTCCAGCTTACAAGCCAGAATGTTCCTAGTTTAATATTTAACATGAATTCCAGGTCTTTTATGAGCCTTTTCACACCTAATTTGACAAACAATTAGGAAAAGACCTCAATAAGATAATAGAGAGTTTGCGGAGAACAAAACTTATGTCTTATAATTTATAAATTCCATGTTAAATATAAGTTAGATTTATAATTAACACGGAATTTATAAGTTATAAAACATAAGTTCTGTTCTCCGCAAACTCTCTAATACCATACCATAAATCCAGCTTAAGGCAATCATCTCACATATTGCAATAACAACAATACTTTGCGCAGGACCAAACGCATCCAACAACGTTAAAACATATTGACCACCCTGCAATGAAAAAAGTGTAATTTCAATAAATTGTAACTATAAAATGAACATTTTTTAAAAATTACGTTGGTCACACAAATTAGTCCTATAAGAAAGAAAATGCTGCAAGCGATGACTGTAATCAGCGGCTTCTTGTTCTGCGTTGCCGGCCAAGTGTCGTATATGTTTGTTAAGATGGTTTCAACTTGAGCAAACTGAGGAAACAGATTTGCAAGAATAGAAACTGAAGTAATTTGAAATATGATGACGTACTTGGCTGTCCAAACCCAACGTGTAAAGCATCGTAAAAAACAAGACTGCCC
Organism: Stenotaenia linearis; assembly: GCA_034700445.1. Lineage (NCBI taxonomy): Eukaryota > Metazoa > Arthropoda > Chilopoda > Geophilomorpha > Geophilidae > Stenotaenia > Stenotaenia linearis. The sequence continues at coordinate 2,286 of JAQIXT010001012.1, read as the reverse complement.
ACAGTTGGGGAATTGGGAGTAGTGCAATTGCTTCTGGATACACCACAAATACCAAACCAGGACCTATAAAATGGGAATTTTGATTTAATGTTTTATGAGTTTTTAATTGGAACTACCTTTGGTCGCTACTGTTGAAATATCCAAATTTAGTTGTTGAGATAAATGGCCGAGTATGGTGAAAATTACCATGCAACAAATAAGGCTTGTGCCCAAGTCAATGAAGGTTACTATTAAAGCATCTCTAAAATTATTTACAGAAATAGCAATTCATCTTTTGTGGATACTTAAACTGAAATTACATGTGAACTTTGTGGCGAAAATTATTGTAAGAACCAAACATGGTCAGAGACCCGAAAGAAATTCCAAGGGAATAAAACATTTGTTCTGCAGCATCTTTCCACATCTGAAATAATTAAAATACAATTGACAAGAGGAAGTTGTACTAATACTCACTCCTATTTCCAATAATTTTGACCAATTTGGAATGAAAAGGTAACGAAGACCGATCATTGCGCCGTCCAAAGTTACTCCTCTTATCAGAAGAACGAATAATATCAAAAATGGAAGAATTGCAGTGAAGTACACTGCCTGAAAACAAGGTAATTCAATTTACAGTAAAATAATGGTATAAAGCGATACTTACTTTTCCTGATGATTTGATGCCTTTGCAGAGGCAAAGGAACACAATAATCCACGAAAGCAAGAGACACAAAGCCAATTCCCATCTGAGACTCCCTATGTTGTCAATTCCATCTGATTCGTGTATGTGCAACACATATCGACTAGAGAAAAAGTTGAATTTTAATTTTTATCGATTAATGGACGTCCTAATCAACAAAGTGCGCGATACTTTCAGAAACTTACTTAAAGTACTGCTCCGCCGAAGTTTGTCGCGTAAAATTGATCCACTCGCAAGTTATTCCTGGTGTGACATTTCCTTTCAAGTCTAAACAAGATGGCAGCGAATCCTTGAGAAAAACAGTAATAAAAGTAATTTGATTATTTTAAAAAATAAAGCTTAGAACCTTTCTAACAAAACACTTTTCATCCGGACCCCACCAATCAAAACAATTTTGCCACGGTAATTGAGATGTAAAAGATGCAATCAGGTAAAAGACTGTATATGCTATAAGAATGTTGTAATAAACGCCACATATGGAGATGACTACCTGCATAGCTATGCCTATGCCTGAAATAAAGTTGAAGTTGTCAACACAACTGCGTCTGGTTTTATAAATCCTTCTCCTACCTTGCCCCACTGGACAACACCTCCAAATTCCTACTGAACCCAAACTGCTGAACTGACCAATGGCTACTTCCAAAAAATACATTGGTTTGCCAACGATAAGTAAAAGAATAATATAAGGAATTAGAAAAGTTGCTAAAAAGAAACTGTAGTTAATAATTCTTTTTAAGAACTTAATTAAAGACTACTCACCGCCGCCATTTTTGTATGCAATAAAAGGAAATCGCCAAATATTGCCCAGCCCAACTGAAAATCCAATGCAAGAAAGTAAGAATTCAAATCTAGACCCCCATTGATCCCTCTTATACGGCGTGGACGTTGGTAGATGCAGGGAAAGTTCATTTCTGTTCTATTGGATGTCAGTAATAGCGTGAAACCGTTTGTAATGTATCAAACTTTTCCATAGCACATACCAAAAGTGAAGTCATGTTGATGCTTTTCTACTGCACTTCGATTAATTCAGCCAATAAAAGTAATTGCTCATAAATCGTTACATAAGTTGTACTTGAGGAATATATTGGTATTGTAAATTTAACGACCCACGCGTTATGTAAGAGCCATGAAAGGAACAGTGCAAATAGTTTTATTATTTACTGTTGATGTAATTGCAAAATTTGCGGATTCGAAGGTAAGAATATATATTTTTTAAGAAACAAGAGGAGAATTGCTCAACTTATAATATTTTCTAGTGATCTAGATCTTTTAGTATGGTGGCTGAGGAGGGCCACGGCAAAAACACAATTTTTAACAAATTTTTCCTAGGACGAGGAAGGCCATGAAAAAAAAGTGTAGGACGAGAAGGGCCATGAGAAAATACATAGGACGAGAAGGGCCAATATTTTCTTCAGTAGGATGAGGAGGGCCAATGAAGAGAGGGCCATTAAAAAATAAAAATTTATATCAAGAATTTTCATTGACTAGGAGGCCATGAAAAAAAAGCACAGGACAAGAAGGGCCACAAAAAAATGTTCAGGACGAGGAGGGCCATGAGCTCAAAATTGCTTAAAATCAATATATAAGTGTGTAACATGCCCAAAAAT
>JAQIXT010001011.1:0-20324 GCA_034700445.1 Stenotaenia linearis | reverse complement strand
AAAATTAATTAAAAATAATTAAAAATAATCAAATAATTAGCATTGAAGCTTAATTTAAAGTATTAGATGATAACAAGGTGGAGCTTTTGCTCAGTTTTAATCAGTTGTGGATTCAGGTTTGTTTACTTCCGTCTATTTAGACAGACATAACAGGAAATTTTTCTATTTATCTGTTGTGCAAAACAAATCTGATCTCAGCTTGTAAATAATGTCAAAAGCAATTTATTAGTGAGCCAATCCAGAGTTGTTATCAGGCAAGATTACAATAAGGAAGTCGTCATTATTTTCGAAGTCGGGAAAATCGCGGGGAAATACGAGTCTAATAGGATAAGCGGTAAAATGTTTTCTGTATTCCTAGCACTTGAGATCATTACGTGAGAAATTATAAATATTAATCGAAAGTTGCTGAGCTAAACATAATCCTCCTTTTAACTTAAAATGTTGCAATTTCTTATTGAATTGCGTAAGAAATCGATTTAAGATTTCAGCTATTACGTAATAAGAGCTCTTGATGCCAAAATCATTAAAACACATGACACAATTCTCAGCTCAACAAATTACTTCATTGTTAATTAAATATTATTTGACAACAAATAAAATGTGTTAAAATGTTAAAATGACACTTTAAACATTATTTTATTTTATTTTTAATTTTGCTTAGAACTTTGGTAATAAATTAGATTAATGTTATAATTGCAGTTATCAAAGCTTTTACCCTAAGTGATTGCTTATCAGTTTCCAGAATTTCATTGGGATGTGATTATCATTTCAATGAGATTATTTCGAGGCTCAATGAGTTCAATTAAAATTAAAGATGATAAATAAACAAAATGATGTTTTGACAACTAATGTTTTAAAAGTTTAGATAGTTTGCACTTTCACTGGTTGTTTATTTGTTTAGTGAGTTTCAATGAGAATTGTGGGTGTAATAAATTTTTGAAAAATTTCCATTATTTTTAATAACTCAATTATAAGTTTTTTTGAAGTTTCCATAGACCCACACTTCCAATTTAGAAAAGTTTCCAGACATAATGAACATCCTAAATCTATTCAGTTTTTGATTTTGTCTGCTATTGTTCCAAAGTTACCGACAAAAAGGTAAAATCCCATTTTTTTAATTTTTCACTTTTAATTCCTCAACTATTCAATTAAAATCCAAAAACCTTTAACCAAAATATATCCCTACAAGTACATTTAAAACACATTAAAATCATTTTATTCAATAATAAAATCTTAATATAAAATCACAAATTTAAGTCTTGCGCAAACCGGTTAATCGGATACTTTTTACAGAACTATAATAACACATTTATATATCATGACAACCATGCATCAACCTTGTAACCACAATCTTAGATGCAAATACCACATAAACATATTGCAACACAATAATCAATACAAAACTAGATTTCAAAGTTACATAATTTTTATTTCGATTTTTGGCAAACTATTAATGAACTACTATTACACTACCCGAAACTGGGTTGAAAAACAAGTTATTTTTTCAATTAACTGCATTATTTCATTAATACGTTTGAGCTTGTTCAATGAACCAACAAGGTCCACGAACAATAACACTCTGCTCTTATTGACCTGTTGATCTAGGTGAGTTGTCATGGAAACAAGCACAAAGATGTGTGAAAATAAGAGATGATTTTTCATGCATTGTGATTTGTCATCTATAAAAGGAAATTTTGTACGTGGATGGGGGATCAGAAGGAGACATTTCGCTCTTAAGGTAGGTCATGGGCAGTGTGGGTGAGATTGTGATTTTGGATGTTTAAAATGTTGATTTTTGAATCATTTAAGATGTCGTCCAGTCACCTTCAAACGTCCGCATTTGTTTTAATACTTTTGACCATTGTATTAGCAATTGCTGCACAGGAAAGTGCATATTTTCAGGATATATTTACACCTCATGAAATCAAAACGCGAGCTAAACAGAAATACTGTGGTAGGAATTTGGTTGAGGTTCTGCAGTTGGTTTGTGCGAGTAATTATTATCATCCTTTGAAAAGATCTGGTAAGATGAGTTTTTGTTATTATACTGCATGAGGTTTAGTGTTTCCTTATTTTAACTTTTTATGTGAAATATAATCACTGGAAAGTTGATTTTTATACATTTAAAATGGCTAAAAGCACTTTTTGGTGATTTTTGTAGTTTTTTTGGTCTTTAGAAGACTTAAGAAAGCTAGAATGTGGTCTAGGATTGTTGTTAGGAGGGTATACTGTAGAGTAAACAAGAGATAAACAGTTATTAGGGGTTTATTGTAGATATATTTGATATAATTTGAATTTTGGAGGCTTAGTCTTGGCTGTGCCATCAATTCTTGCTATGCTCCAGTATAAAGAGAAAATAGTTGAGTTTTGTTATTGTATTTAAATTATTACATTTTTAAATTTTTTTATGATCTGTTGAGAGAAATTGGTAATATCATAAATTGAAAATGAGAAAAATAGCAAATTTCTATTAAGACCTTTCTTTATATAGAAATCAATTGGCATGTTTTTGATTTTTTACTTTTGGATCAAAAATAGAATATTTCTTTTGTTGTTTTGTGTGCATGGAATTGGAAATACAATTATACAGTAGTGGTTTAAAGTTAGGTAACATCTGTTTATCTCTCTTATCAGAGTACAACAGAATAGTTCATAGAATAATATCTCATTGGATCTGATAAACTGCATTCGTGGCAAAAAAAGAGTAAAAATAGAGTTCTTCAGATATATTTCCAAATACTGATGACCTTTATTTACTAAACACTTCACTTGTATTAGTAGATTTGTGTCAAGTTATCCAGTACCTGAAATCAAAAATTATTTTCCTTCAGTTTTATACTTGTGCATATCATTTTTAATAGTTTGCAGAAAACACAATTTAAACTTATAAATTCAATGTTAATTTTAAATTTAACTTTTGTCATTTTATCCCAATAAACTTAAATCAGTGTGATATAAATGTTAATTTAACGTTAAATGTTGAAATATTGTTTTTTTAAATGACATTTTAATGTTGTTTCAACATTTTTTTATATTATGCAAATAATGTTGAATCAACTTCAGCAGTTTACCGGAATGTTAATCAAAACTTCTAACAAGTTTAGTTTTCCGCAAACTATAACTAACAGTTTAACTTACAGTTAAAATAAAAATGATAAACACAATCATTAAACAACCCTGTCAGCTCTCTGATTAGCATCAGCTGCTTGCCTACTAGCACCAGTCCATGAATCACAACTCTGCATCAGTGCTTCACACATTTTAAATTCAACAAAATACAGTTTTTAGCATTTCCCAAAGTGTTCCTCCTAAAAGGTGTGACTTTTCCAAGACCTCACCCCAACAGGACATTCCTGAACTTGACCAAAACTGTAATTACATGACATTCCCTTTCTTTATCAGGAAACATGCTGAATAATTTGGAAGCAGAGGAACTGTCAGATCTCCTCGGAAATGATTTTGCACGTTCTCTCGGCCTCAAGCGTAAAATACAAACGCGAGGAATAACCGACGAGTGTTGTCGCAAAGGATGTTCCTTCAGCGAACTCAAAAGTTACTGCGCCGAAGAACCATAGCAACATTATATCAAAATTGTATCATTCTTAAAATACTAACTCTGTAATGTGTACTAACACTGAATAAAATTCCTAAAACTCAACTACCTCTGTAATTATTGTAACGAAATTAATTTTTGTTTCCTTCTTTAATTAATTTATTTATTTCCGGTTGCCGTTTACCCTTTCTTTTTCACTGCCAACCCAAGCAAAACATACAACATGAGATGAACGATAAATTAAGCTCTTAGGTTGAATTAATAACGTTGATGTGAGCCGCATTTGTAATTTTTTGTTTTCACTTTTGTAATTGTTTATATCAATTAAGTAGAAGAGTTAACTACGAAATGCAAATTTGATTTGATTTTGTGGTGATATGAAGGTATGAACACAATTATTTCAACCACACAGCATGGCATGATGGGTCATTAATGGAGATTTAATGACTAATTAAGTTTGAGGTTAGGTTTTGCATGCTTGTAAAGAAAAAAGTTGAATTTGGTCGAGATAAAGGTTTGGAGACAGGCAGTGATACAGTTTGCATTGAAAAGGGGTTTGGGGATGTGTAATTGATGGGTTTAACACGAGTGAACTCACGAGCGAATTTTCATTTCCATAAATCAGTTTGATAATGCGGTAAAAGAAAATTGCATTGTTTAACCTTTGAACTTAAATAAATTCAAGGGGTTTGTAAATTAATAAGATTAAGAATTGTTTTTATAGAAGTATAAAAGTATTAATTTAGGTTAGATTTGTTTTCTACAAACTCTGATTTATAATTAACATTGAATTTATAAGTTATAAGACGTAAGTTTTGTTCTTCGCAAACTCAATATAGAGTTGCGGTGTTCTGAATGGAAGTATGAGAGTATACTATTTAAATAAAATATAAAAAAGATTGTATTTATTGTCAGTAAACAAAAGTGTACAAAAATACACTTGAAAAAATAAGAATTGAGGTAGATATACACAGCTATACAAAGAAAACTTTGATTTCAGAGATCAAACCACATAAAAACAGCCCAAAACAAGTATCACAGATAAAGCACAAAAAATCCTATTATAAATCTGGCCAAACAAAATGATTATGAGTTAATTAATAATTCTAAATTTACTATTAAAGCATCTCGATATACCTTTCAACTCCAAAACTAAAATTTGGATTAAAAAAAATTTTTTTTTTTAAAAAAAAATAAAATAAGCATTTTTTAGACAGTTTCATTTACTGTATAAAGTATAACTATTATGCGAAAAGAAGTTTTTCAAGTCCATAAATGATCATCTGCTATCAAAGGGTGGAGATTGTGAATGTGTAGGTTGCAAACAATAAGTTTCAGGTGAATGATTCGCAGTTATGGAGCTCCAGGTTGAGGATTTGGACGAAGACACGACTTCGTAGTTGATATTTGCACACGACAACGTCTCCTCCAACACCAAGGGCAAAACACAACCCTCGTCGAAGTGAAGATTCGACAACTGGTTCTGAATTTGAGCGATTTCCTTCGAGTCCAAACGAAGACTGTGCTGCGTGTGCGCGTCGTTCAATTGCCGCAGATCGGGCAACTTTAACAGTAATTTAGGATACAAAATGGCCGCTCCGTCCACCCCGTGTCGCCAATTCATGTACCGACGTAGTAAAAGTAGGAAATAGTCCTGCTGCTTCTCGACTTCGTCCTTAAACTCCAAACCGGGTCGATCGGGCGAGAAAAGAACGCAAATTAGTAGCAACATCAACGTCGTTTCGTCCAGTTTCATCTCCTGTACGCTTACGGTAAACCTCATGTGGGTCTCGAAGGCGTCCGGAGACACGAGTCTGCTTATATCGGCGGCTCGCACGCAACAGGAGTCTTTGTACAACGTTATATTCGTATCGGGCCAGCAGTTTCGTACCGAATCGTAAGCGTGGACGCCCCGAATAGCGCAGAGTTCGACCATTCCGGTACGAAGTAACGCGTTTTGATCGTTGACTCTGAGTTGCGAAAACGGTACGAACTTCTGCGCGAACAACGTTATTCGACGTATCGTCAGCGTGAAGAAGTAAATAACGTCCACGTTCGTGTACGAATCCTTCTTCCCCTGACATGGAAACGGTAATTCACGGTAACAGTCTTCGTATAACGTTACGACCTCTTTTATAGTGTCGATTTCGTGTTGATTTAAGAACTCGATCAAATCCGTATCACAAATTTCGGTTTTCTCGTCCGTTTCGCTCGGTGTCGCCTTCCGTTTCATTCTTTGACGCGATAGCTCCGTTCGCTGCTCGTCGCTCATCACCCAGCCCTTCTCCATGCCGATCGCCTCGCATTTTTGGAAGCGGCAGAACTGACAGCATTTGCGGGAGCTCACTGAGATGTGGCATCGGCCGTCGTAAGGGCAGTAGAAGTGTTTGTACGCGTCGTTTTGGACCGAGCGCCTGAAGAAGGCTTTGCAGCTGTCGCAGGAGACCGCGCCGAAGTGGCAGCTTTTGGCCTTGTCGCCGCACGCGCCGCAGATTTTCCGGGAGCGAGAGGTTTTGTCCGTGCTTGAGACTTCCGTGGAGTCGTTGGCCATTTTTGTGGTTTAGTGCGGCCTGGATTAGGAATGGAAATGATTATCGGATTTGGATTTGAAAGGAAGTTTGTGGATGGGTTGATAATTTTTTTTTTTTTTTTTTTTTTTTTCGTGGAATTGGTTATCTTATCTGGGTTCTGCGAAGTGATAGTAAATTCATTCAGATCGGTTTTGGAGGATGGAAATTGGGTTTTGTTTCGGTTTGTGAATGAAATTAATTTTTTCGAAATTGAATTGGAAAAGTATCGAAATTTTTTTGAAGTGAAATTTGGAAAAATGAAAAAATTGAAAATTCGAAAAATAAAAAAAATTAAATTTCGAGAATTTCGAATTTATTTTTAAATGAAATTTGGAAAAATGAAAATATTCGAAAAATAAAAAAATGAAAATTCGAAAATTTCGAATTTTTTTTTGAAATGAAATTTTTTATTTTTCGAATTTGGAAAAATGACAAAATTCAAATTCGAAAAATATAAAAAAGAAAAGTCGAAAAATGATAAAAATTCAAAAAATATTCGAATTTTTAAATGAAATTTCAATCAGAAATTAAAAAAAATCAAAAGATTTCAACTTTTCTATAATATAAAAACAAATCACAAACAATTTACTTAATTTACTAAGAAAGTTGAATAAAATCATGGCATTGAGTCTATTTAAAATGACATTCCTATTAAAGTAAACAAAAATCTATGATTTAATAATGATAAAAACTTAAAAATTATTTAATTAAAATTTTATTATATTAAACCAAATTTATACGTAATTATAATTAATTAAACATTTCACTTTATGAACTTTTCATTGATATTGTTATCAGTAGTTAAAGCGGTAAAGTGGTTTTCCCCTGATAACAAAACGAAAATAATTTTTTAATTTTACCACACCGTTTCCAGTATCTCAGTACCATCGACTCTCCAAACAACCAAAGGTAAGTAAAACCGAAAGAAAAATCAAATTTACAAAAATTTACAATAATTAAATCATTTAAAAAATAAAAAAAAAATCCAAACATTTACGGTATCAAACAAACATTTTCCGGTAAATTTACAACGTATTCTTTCAGTAAACATAATATACATTCGATATTTTCATAAATTAATTATTATAAATTAAAAATTTTTGTAAATCTAAATTTTCTGCAAAACCAAAGACAAATACCCACAATGCACCAACCAAAACCACAAAATCATAACAACAAAGTTACAAAACAAAACATTGCACACAAATCTCGCAAAAAAAACCCAAAAAAAGCCACAAAATTAACTTTATTTAACAACTTGACAAGAAAATCCAACCAATACCAATCACCCTTCGCCACTACTCTAAAATCAACTCATTTTTTACCTTGTGTTGAACATTGATCAGTTTGGCGTCTCAAGTCTGTAGAGAGGACCGCGTCTTGGCGCCCAGGTCCGCATTCTTGAGCACCTGCAGCCGCCAAACCAACTCACGTGCACGTAGAGAGGGCGTAATTTATTTCTCCAACTGCCGAGCAACCGCAATGACGTCACAACACTTAGAAAATTAAAAACACGCAATAACAACAATGCCTCGTTAACTCTTTAACCACGCGCGAATTTTTTTTTTCCTCAAAAAATCAAAAAAATTAATTTTTCTGAAATTACGAAAATTGTGTATAGATACAAAAGAGACGTCGGAATTGAGTGAATATTGTTTCGTTGCGATGCGAAATTACTGAAAAACAAGGTGTGGCGTAAATTCGCGATTGTTCCCTGCCAAACTGGTTTTGGTAAATGGAAAAACCAAAGGCAACTTTCTCCACCAATGGCAAGAGATGGAGAGTGTGACGCGAGCAGGTCACGCGGGAGACCCAAGGCCGGGAGTGGAGGGGGGGATCGTCCTTCGAAAGAATGTGGATGAACCAGTTGCCGACCCATCACAACCCAAGTTCACGGCCATAACCATAAAAGACCAGCATAACTGAACCACCAATTCGAACGCTGGGGTCGCGAATTCTAATCCCATACCCTTCTTCTGCCATATTAAAATTTATCTCTTCCCCCATTTTTTCTTCATTTCATTTTTTTCGTGGTACCCCTGGGACGTGTGCAGTTCCGGGTTGAACTGGGTTAAGTCCAAGGGTTAGAACGGTGTTAATTGACATGGCGGGTTCTTCATGTCTTCTGAGGTCTTTAAACTTTGATTTTTTTTTTTTTCCGAGTTTAGTTGATGGGTTTGAATTATTAGATGGAAAAAAGTTGTCCATGTTGTGGATTGTGGATATAAATACGATGGGGTATGTTGACTCGATGTAAATTGGAAACGTGTTGAGATATGTAATAAGTAGCTTTGCATAAGTAGAGGAAAGATTAATTTTTTTTTTTTTTTTTTTTTTGAAAAAAATTTTTTTTTTGGTTTGGGAAAAATTTTAAAAAATAGTGTTAGATACAAGGTAATTGTATGGAATTAATGTTTTTTTTTTTGGAGAGGTTATTTATAGAGGTTGTTGGTTGGTTTTTTTTGTTTTGTTTGTGTTTTGTTGTATATTGTGTTTGTGTTGAAAGTAATTGGTTTGAAAGTTGTTTATAACTAGTGTAAAAAATGAAATGGAGGTAATAAGATTCTAATGTGACATAATTAAGATTATGTCATATTAGAATGTTGTTACCTAGTTTTTGTTTTTGGTTTTTTTATTGTGGATGGAAGTGGATTTTGTTAGGGTTTTTAATGAGGGGATGTTTAGTTTGATGTTTGTGCTTGAGTAATGGTTTTAAATGTTAAATGAATTAATTTGTTGTAATTGTTTTTAAATTGGTTGATGTTGTTTTGATGTTGATTAAATGTTGTTTACTAAATCTATAAATGTTGTCTAAATGCCATTTTAGCAAATGAAAAAATTTGCAATTTTGTTGATTTAATGTTGAATAACATTGAATAACATTTGAAAAAGACTTATTGATGAACAATAAAATAACTTTTAGCAATATGGTGTAATAAACCATACAAACAATGCTCAAACATCCAAAAAAAAAAATCAACATAAACATCCAATAATTCACTCAAATGTTATAATTTTACTTAAAAATTATCACTAACAACTGTTTTCCCTTAATTATAAATACTTAATTTACTACAATTATCAAGTTTAGACCTAAAACTAGCTGGTTAAATAATGATAATTCTCTGGAATGAACCTGAAAATTATTTTTTCTTTTATTTCGACATTCAACACAGCAAGAAAAATCAGATTTACAAAAACTTGTAATAATTAAATTTACTGTAAACATCTATAAAAAAAATCCTTTACAAAATTTACCGGAAAACATTCGTTTAAAACGGAATGTAACGTACATTTATTCTTTACAACAAATTGAATTACTGTAAATTTTTGTAATTCCAAAACCACAACCCAAAATAACTACCGTTTATTATTCCACTCACACATTTTAAAATACCCAACAACATTTATAGCTTGAAACAACACTTAACCTTTATATCTTTCCAACAAATAAATGAGAACGAGATCTAAAACGTTTTATATCAAGCGACATTAAGTCATGCTATCAAGAAAAAAAATTTTTAAAAATAAAAAAAAATGCAGACAGCAGTTTAAAATAACAACTTAGTCGTGATATTATTATCATTTGAGGTTTGAACATTTGCTTTTCTTTTCATTTGATTCTGGTCCGTCAACCCTTTGAGTTCCTTTGCCTCTTGTACTGTAGTCCTTGCCGTTGGCAATGCTGCCTGGTGCAACAGAGGTCGAGGTCCCATGACTCACTCCTTCGCCCAAAGCACAAGAAACAAATTGTTGCGCATGCTTCATGACATTTTCTGAAGAAGTTAAAGGTATTTCCCTCCCCACACCACCACATGCAACTTGAAATCCCTTTGGCGCCACGATAATGCCAGGTTTTTAACCGGAAATTCCAAGTTTGAAAACTTACAACATATTCACATAACTCAACGTCAAGAACATGACAATGGGTATTATGATTAAAATCACAGCAAAACCTTCAACTCAAGCTCAAATTTTTATTTGAAAGCTTGATATTTCGAAACTAGTAATGAGTTAACCCTAAAAATTTGGAAGATATGCAAAAACTTTATAGTGGATTCTTAATTTCTAAATGATTTTTTTAAATAAATTGTGGGAATTATGAATTTTTGAAATTTTTGCACTTCAACTGCTTCAACTTCACCTCATTATAAAATTTTTTGAGGTTTTCTTAGACCCATAGTTTCAATTTAAAAAAGTTTCCAGACATATTAAGCATTCTAAATCTGTTTAGGTTTTGATTTTATCTGTTGTAGTTCGGGAGTTGTGGCTGAAAAGGTAAAATCCAATTTTGTCAGTATTTTTCATTCCTAAACTACGCAACCAAAATTTAAAAACTTTAATCAAAAGCTAAGTACCTCGTACACTCTAAAATAATTTTATTTTATCACAAATACTTGTTGAAAAATGATAATTTACCGAACTTTAAAAAAAAATGGCTGCTCAGTTTATTTACGAACAATATATCGTTTATAGCATTGATGTACAACAACAAGAAAAATCAGATTTACAAAAATTAAATTGTTTTAAATTTTTGTAAATCTGATTTTTCAATATAAAAAATCAAAATCTCAAATCTTCTCAACGTCCTTCAAGGTGGGGAAGAAGGGGGAGGTCTCCAGGTACACGACCTTGCCTTAGGAGTAGTTGCACGACCGCTAATTGTTTGCAAAGGCAAATAGCTCTCGCCTACGAATTTATCAGTTGATAAATTTTAATGCGGATTTTGCATTAAGTTATCTGTAAAAGAAATTGTTTTACTCTATGTATCATGTATGGTTTTGTTCATGGAGATTGTGTAATGTGTTTGAATAGTTATTGGTGGGTTTGTGAGTATAATGTGGCTGTTTGGATGGTAATTTGGTCGTGAAAGAATTGTTTTGTTTTGTTTATTTGTATGAGGTTTGTGTTTTGATAGTTCTTGATTTGATTTACCAAATTTAGTCATCATCAAAAGGAAGGTGGGGAAGGGTATGTCCATATTTAAACTTGATTTAGGAGTCAGGTATGAGGTTTTACGTGAGAATTTTACACCCATGTGTTTTGTATTTTGTGATCATAAAAAAGTGGATTTTTTTGTTGTTTTTTTATTAGTTTGTAGGTGTGAATATTTGTGGATGTTTGGAATTTTTGAAAGGAATGGTGGGTTAGTGGTTGGTGGTTGAGTTAATGGATAAAAAATTGGTGTGTTAATGGTTTTGGTTGATGAATTAGTAAAGGTAATGGGTTTAATTTTGTTGAGTAATGGTTTTAGTAATGGTTTTGTTGTTTTTAAAAAGCGTGGATTGATGTTTATGTTGATAAAAATGGTTATAATTTGATGTTTGTGTTGCTAATAATTGCTAAAATTGATGTTTTCATTGCTGAAATTGACGTTTTATTGCTAAAATTGTTGTTATTTTTGTTGAAAATGGTTAAATTGATAATTTTAATGCTAAAAATAGCTAATTCATTGCTTAAACAATGCCAAAATATTACTAAATTAACATCTTAATTAACTACTTAATTAACTTCTTTAATTGCCAACAAAGCTAATACACACACTTTAATTAACAAAAAGAAACTTAAAAAAAATAACAATTTCACTTAATTAACAACTTAATCCATCTTAATCAACTCCTTCCATTATAAAAAAAAAATCCAAAACTCACACTAACCATCTTAATCATCCACAAAAACCTTCAAAACCCACTTCCCAACCCTAATCACCTCCAAAACAAACACCTAACTCACAAAACCAACTCACCAAACTCCTAAAACCCACCCACACACCACACCCACCCCAACTTAAAATTTCCAGTAACACAAGAAACACCTAACCACTTCTAAAAATTTTTTTTTTCCTCTGACAGGTCATCTGCTTTGAGTTTTCTTTCAAGAGAATTCTTTGAAAAACCCATAGAAAAAAAAGTATAGTCTCATTCGAAGCCAACGCTTGACGCCATTTTCGCATAGCACCTTGAGGCAGTGGCATTGGACTCCAAGAAGCGACCTCCGAACGGCCTTGGCTCGCGCCGGGCCGCATGCATGCGTAATCTTCCCTAGGGGTAGTTGAGTGCCATTTCTTCCCTCTACCGGATCCACAAAGATCCACCACACACCACGAAAAAGAGCGATGGACAACAACACGCATTTGTGGTAAGGCAACTTAAGAACAGCTTAGAACTTCATTAGGTGACTTTATTTGGTCAATGTTTGGGTCTTTTGATTGAATTTGTGATTTTATATTGAAATTAACACTGCAAGAAATCAGATTGACAATAATCTAAAATGATTTAATTTATTATAAATATCTAATATATATTTAAGCTTATAAAGAACAATTTACAAAGTTTACCGGAAAGCGTTCGCTTAAACCGTAAATGTAATATACATACCAATAAACCAGCTAATGTTGTTTCAATGTTGATCAAGTGTTGATTTTATAACATAAATATGTTGAATCAATGTTAAAAATGTCATTTAATAAAACATTATTTCAACATTTAATGTTGATTCGATGTTGAATGAATGTTGAATCTACCGTAAGTTCATAACGTTCAATTCTAGATGTTGTTTTATTGTTTATATGACAATATTTATTTAACATTTTTTTATAACGTTAAATGAATATAATATAAATGTTAATTTAACATTAAATGTTGAAATAATGTTTTTTAAATAACATATTAATATTATTTCAACAATTTTTTTTATATTGTGTAAATAATGTTGAATCAATTAACTGGGATTCATTTTTACAAAAAATTTAATTATTATAAAATTTTGTGAATTTTAAAAATCAATTTAGTGAAAGTTGTTGTGTTGAAAGGGGTAAATGAATGGCTTTGTTTGTTAAGAGGGGATTTTAAGTGTTCTAAGAAATTTCTATTGCTTTAAGTTCTGAGGAAAACTCTCGAGGGGTCTATTAATAATTTATTTTTATTTTTGTTTTATTTTTATGTTGATGTTTGATTGTGAATTGTGATTTATAAGAATGGTAAATCTGAGGAAAACTCTTGAGGGGTCTATTAATAATTTATTTTTATTTATTTTTATTTTTGTTTTATTTTTATGTTGATGTTTGATTGTGAATTGTGATTATAAGAATGGTAAATGAATTCTAATACTGAAATTAGTTGATGATTCAGCAGTTTCCCTTGGATCTAATTATATTGCATTGAGGTACTTTGTAGAAATTATGATTTATGGTAAGAAAAAATTATCTAGATCCTGTTTAAATCCTTATCTAACGGATGAAATGTGTAGAGTTGGTAAACTAGGCACGTTTTTGTTGGGAAAAAATGGAATTTCCAAATTTAGTACACTTTTGGACAAAAATTTTGCCAAGCAGATAAAATTGGAATTTTAGTTGAGAAATTGTGGTTTATTTAAATTTGTTGATGAAATAGCATGGTTTTGAAGGTGGAAATGATAAATTTAAGCATTATTACAGCTGGAAATGCTCTTAGGAACTGATAATGCTGAATTTCTTTCATATTGTAGCTTAAAAAAGTATATTTTTGATGCTAAAAATGTTTAAAAGTTATAATTTTGAAATTAAAAATTGCTAAAAATTGGTTTAAAAATTTATTTCCTACTTTAATGTGCCAAAATTGTATACAATATTTTTTATGCTAAAAATGCTTTAAAAAAATATGTTTGTTATTTGAAATGCTAAAAAAATGTATTTTCGATACTAAAAAATCTTTAAAAAAATATATTTTTGTTGCTAAATGCTAAATTTCTTCATTTTTCTACTTCAAAATGACAAAATTGTATATTTTTGATTCTAAAAAAACTAAATTTCTTCATTTCCCAACTTCAAAGTGCTAAAAATGACATTTTAAAACCCAATTTCTCTATAACTCCTTCCTTCCAACAAATACCATTCATTACCTTTTCATGATTAATTCATCTTAGATAATAGGTTATAAACAGTTATTTCCTCATCACCCCACTCAAGCACAGCCCTTCCCAAGCTTCTTTATTTAAGTTACAGTACATAAATTCAATTCACTTCTTCCTAGAAATCAAGGTGGTTACACCATAGGACATTTATTTATATTTTTCCATTCAACCCACAGTTATCATTTACAAGATTAAATTACCTAGAATTTCACAAATAAACCACAACACTTTAAACACTCAAAAACCAAACTGATAAGAAATTTATTTTTTATTCCAAACAGCGGCAAAACGCCAAAAATCTGCGGAGTCTGCGGCGACAAAGCGAAAAGCTTCCATTTCGGCGGCATTTCCTGCGACAGCTGCAAAGCCTTTTTCCGTCGATCGGTCCAAAACGACGTCCACAAACACTTCCACTGTCCACACAGCGGTCAATGCCAAGTGTCGATGAGTTCCCGCAAGAGTTGTCAGTACTGCCGCTTCCAGAAATGTCTGTCGATCGGAATGATGAAGAACTGGGTGATGAGCGACGACGAGAGGCAACGACTCCACCAACTCCGACTCCAGAAGAAGATCTCGGAAGAACGGAAGCGGAAAGTAGCAGAAGTGGACCGCGACGCCCCTGCGGCGGCCACTTTCCTGCACGAACACCTGTCGACGCAAGAAGTGACGGCGCTCTGCGAACTGAACGCCGCCTTCCAATCGCTGCTGTGCGGCGAAGAGTTCAGCTATAATTACCACTCACCCTTGACATTCACGCGCAAAATCCTCAAACTCATCCAGTTCGCTCAGTTTGTGCCGGAATTCAAGGTCCTCTCGACGTCCGATCAGTCCCGGCTGCTCCACAACTCGTTATACGAAATGTCCCTCGCAGTGAGCGCATGCGCACACCGCCCTTCGGCCGAAAACCAAGCGGTGTATTCCGGTTCGTGTTCCCCGACGTCGTCGGTGTCGTCTTGCTGTTCCTCGGAGTCGGACGATGAATATAAATGCGATGACGCACTTCGTTTTGATCCCTATAATCGTTTGAGTAAAAAACTGTCTTGTTTTCCCGACGATTTTCGTCCTTTTGTGCTCTTTCTTTTGGTTATTCTCTTCAATCCGAACGATTCGGAGGTGTACGATGGGGCGAAAGTCGGCGCGATTCAAGAATGGTATTGTGATTTGTTGAGGCGATATCTGGAATGGAAGATTGGGACGAGGAAAGCAACGGTTGTTTTCGCTAATTTGTTGTTGTTGCTCCCAGAGTTGTGTGAAATGAAGGAAAAACAAAGCGGACAGTTTCTGTTTGGTCGTAGCGAGGACTGGGAGCAAGCGAATGTTTTTATACAGAATTTAAAATGAATTTTTCTTTTAATTTTTTTAATGAAATTTTTTTAAAATGTAAATAAATTAAATGTATTAAAATGAATGAATAAATTAATTTTATGAATTTTGGTGTTTTGTTATTTCGGGTCATTGACATTTGGTGCATTTACAAAAAAAAAATTAAATTGTTTATGGAGTTTATTTACGTAAATTTTGATTAGGGTTAAACTTATTTTCGAGATGTTTTCTGTGACGTTGAATCAGAAACGAAAAAACAAAACTGTTAAAGGGTTTATGTGTTGTTTTAGACTTTTAGTGTTTAAATGTAACATATTGAGCTGTAAAAAAAAGTAAATTGGATATTGCTAATGTAATTACTCGATTTACAGAGCCTCCGTGGCGCAATGGTTAGCGCGTTCGGCTGTTAACCGAAAGGTTGGTGGTTCGACCCCACCCGGGGGCGGAATTTTTTTTTCTAAATAATTATTTTTTAAATACTCGAAACCAGCTTAAATCAATTTTTTTTCGTATATTTTCTAATTTCTTCGCTTTTTAATAATGAAACGAGATTTATTTACTACGAATTAACACCTCATTCGGAATTATAATGTATACAATTTATTTCTAGTTTTTCTTCGATTTCTTTAATTAAAACCATAAAAATACATAACTTTATTAGAATTTCAAGAACATAAATCCATTTTGACACGCGTGAGAACGAGCAAGCGTGACTATTAACTCCAAACTACAACAAAACACGAGTAAGTTTCCACTTACATCAATTCAAACCCGCTTCCGCAAACTGTATAAAAACCCAAACCTCAACTCAGAATGAGATATCGCATAAGGGTAAGTCACTTTCAATCTCACTTTGACATTTAACTCCATTTTACCCATTCCAGCAACTCAACCATGCGCATCATAATCGTTCTCGCACTTACAAGTGCGTTTCTTCCACTGCTTACCAGTGCATCCTCCCACGAGACGCCAATTGCATTCCGTAGCCATGAAAAAGGTAAATAATTCAACTACAAGAGAAATCAGATTTACACAAATTGATATTAATTAAATTTGTAAAAAAAATTCGTATCACAACAAATTTAATTTTCTAAATTTCTGTAAATCCCCATCAAAACTAATCAAAAAATTCATTTTATTCATTTAATAAGGTTACGATAAGGGCGAGAACAAGCAAGAGTACGGTGGTAAAGGTTACGAAGGGGGATACGACGGCTACGGTGGCGGGTACGGCAGTGGTGGTCATGGCGGTGGCGGATACGGCGGTGGCGGTCATGGCGGTGGCGGACACGGCGTAGGAAGCGGTCACGGTGGAAGTGGGGGTTACGATAACGGATATGGTTATAAACAACCTTCCTACCATTACTCACCGCCTTCTTATTATTCTCCGCCATCTTATTATCAACCGAAAGTGCATTATTATGCTCCTCCACCTTATTACGAAGCTCCACCTGTTCATTATGGTTACGCTGAACCGGCTTACGGTGGTGGTGGTTATGATTACGAGCCGCCCACGTACGCTCCTGTTCATCATTATAGACCACAATACGGTGGATATCATCAACCGAAGAGTTACGGTTATTAATGATTGTAATAGATTGTTGGTTGGAATAAATGAAAAGTGAAAACTTGGATATTTAAATATTTTTATTTTTAATTTTATAATTTTTTTGGTGGTGGATTTTTGATTCGATTAATTTACCATTTGTGTGGGTTTGAACCTTGCACACGTGTGAGGAACAAATAAACAAGTTACTTTAGTGGATTTATTAGCTTCGTTTGGATTAATTGCACCTAACCTATCACTTAATTAGAAAAAAAAACCGCAAATTTATTTATTTTATTCATTTCATTAATTTTATTCACATTAAAATGCATTTTCATTTAATTTTCCAAATATCTAAAATAATTTTACACTTCGAATTTTCTCACACAAAAACATCCAAACATGCAAATTAAATGTATGAAGTGTTTTACATTTTAAATTGCAATGGAGTTAATCATACTCGAAGCGTTTCTTCGGAAATAAACAGTTGTATTCGGTTTCGCATAGAAATGGCAACATTTGTCGCCTCTTTGTGAAGGTTAGTATCACGTGACACGTACATCCCTTCCCTTGAACCTTCTTCAAAGTGAAAAACAACTTGTTTCTACAAAGACAAGCAAAAATAGACAATTCGATTTTACTTCTCATCAAACTTGAATACAATGACTGTCTCGTATACAGCCGAAGTTGCAACCTGTCGCGGTTTTGGTTGTTTTTGGCAACTGCTGTTCAGGTAGGTGCGAAATTCTTATTTTGATATTTAAATATGAAGTTAATAATTTTCTCAGATGGCGAGGCAGTATTTATAAACTTTTGTGGCCTGAATTGATGGTTTATATTGTTTGTTATTATTCGTTGAGTCTTATTTATCGACTTGTTTTGAACGATGAGAATAAACGGTAAATTTCTTGTTTGTGAGAGTTTTTGTGATTTTTTTTTATAAGGAAAATGTTTTTTTACTAGGAACTTTGAAAAAATTGCGAGATATTGCAACACCTATGCAGATTTGATTCCGGTGACTTTTATTTTGGGTTTTTATATTTCTATGGTGCTTAAACGATGGTGGGATCAGTTTGTTTCCATTCCTTGGCCGGATGCACTCGCATTGTTTGTGTCTGCTAGTATTCATGGACAAGTAAGAAAGATTTTTTTTTTATATTATTACTTTCTGTATTGTAGGAAATTATGATTTTGATGGGGTAAAATTAAGTGTGTTGTAATGAAGTTATTCATAACTGCATTGAACTTCTCTGTAAGACTCGTAAATTAACATTAACATTACAGTAGTAGTATTGATGTAAATAATGAAGTCCAAATTTTGATTACGTTTATCTTGGTATCATTATTATCAGTTGTTATTTAATGAAAACTGAGTCAGAAATTGTTATCTTTATCTAATACAGTACTTGTATGTCAATCACAGTATAAACAAACAGACTATTTGCATAATGTGCACTTGCGGACAGAATTTTTGCAACAAACTTGCCCAACATTCGAGACAGTTAGTAGACGTTTCACATTTTCACTACAACTCTTGATTGAATAATTTTTTGCACCGAGTATCGCATATAATGCCTGGCTGAATACTGTAAAATGCATTAGGTGGCACTCAAGAGTAAAATTGGGGTTAAAATCAGTATAAATACTATGGTTACAATGACTGTAGCGAAGATCACGCTTGAGGAGTCTGTGTTAGTAGAGTCTCTAAAGATCATCGCACAAAATGCACAAAACATGGGCAGACAATTTGCACAAACTTCAAAAGAAAATTTTTGTAAATTTGTTAAGAAGTAAGAAAGATTATTTTTTAAGTTTCTGTTTTGTGGAAAATATGGTAACGTATTTAAGTTAATCCTAAATCGAAATTGAACTTCTCTGCACGACTGTAGACTTCTGAACTACAATGAAGTTAGAATAAATGTCATATTGATGTAAATAATTAAGTTTGAAGTTTGATTATACTCTGATGTCATTATTATCAGCTGCTATTTAATCAAAAGTGAGTCAGAAGTTGCTAATTTAATGTCAAGTCCAATGTAATCAATACATTCCTTTCATACAAGAACATAACCAGATTTAAGTTACAAAATCTATAGTTTATTGCTTATTTAGAATAGATATACAGTTGCAAATCAGCCTTTAATTTTCATAAAATCAAAACGTCCACAATTATATATTTTATTTTAACCACAACAATAATTTAAAGTATAAGATTTAAATGAGCGACTCATAATAATACATCAATCGCGTGTGAAAAGGCACTTTATACCAACATTTTCTCGAATTACCTATATGTATTTGTTTAATCTTGACAAGGGATAATGATAACTAAATTTACAGGATGAACGAGGCAGACTAATGCGAAGAACTATAATGCGCTACGTTAACCTCAGTCTCGTTATGACATTGCGATGTATTAGTCCAAGGGTGAAAAAACGATTTCCAACACTTGATCATTTACAAGAAGCTGGTACTTACCATTCACACTAATCACAACATTACCACTTTACTAATTTACCAATTCTAGGTATATTGCTTCGAAACGAAAAGAAGATAATCGAAGATTTAAACAAAAAAACACCGCAATATCCAAAACATTGGATGCCTTTAGTGTGGGCGTCGAGTGTCGTAACACGAGCGCGCAAAGAAGGAAGAATCCTCGACGATTTTGCTGTGAAAACTTTAATCGATGTAATTTTATAAACACGAGTGATTGTGTTGAAAAATTAAGATATTTCACTTGACAGGAGTTATCGACATTCAGAGGCCAGTGTGGTGGTTTGTTTATTTACGACTGGATAAGTATTCCTCTTGTTTATACACAAGTAAATATACAAATTTATATAAATTATGTAAATACTTTTTTTTGGAAAATTGTAGGTGGTGACACTGGCAGTTTATACCTTCTTCTTCGCCACTGTGATGGGTCGCCAATATCTGGATCCGGCACAGGGTTATCGGTATCATGAAATCGATCTTTATATTCCGATTTTTACGTTTTTGCAGTTTTTCTTTTATATGGGATGGTTGAAAGTAAGTTTTGGTTTGGAATAAGTGTTTAATTAAGTGTGGCTTTGTTTTTATGTAATTGTTGCTAAAATTATCTTAATTTTGCACGAATTATTTGGCTGGTTCTTTGAGTCGAACTTCACTGCAACGCTCATATCAAAACATTAAATTCTTACAAGTATTCGCATTAAATTTTTATTAAAATGTAGAAAAATAATAATATCGGCTTTTGACGAATCAAACTTTGTTTTGCAATTTCATTTGCATATTCTACGATTGTAGTTGGAGTGTAATGCTAGGTTCACACCTGACGTAACGTAACGTTAACTTAACAAATTAAGACTTAACTGTAACTCGAGTGTGTTCACACTTGCCAGTTGTTTCTTGTTCAAATTGACCAATGAGATAGCTGCACACAAAGTGGCGTGTCCAG
>JAQIXT010001010.1:0-20331 GCA_034700445.1 Stenotaenia linearis | reverse complement strand
AGCCAATCATTGAACTCAATTTTATGATTTTCAAACATGGCGCCCGAAATAACTTTCTCGCTTCAAAAGTTCAAGAGTGGATATTTAATCAAAATCTTTTTTTCATTTGCTTTTTGAACATAATGAATCAAACCCCTAGTGTAGTTAATTCAAATCATTCCTCAAATTGCTTTAAAAACGGGTGATTTTATATAGAAGTATCGGTCTGTCTTTAACACGTTTAAGTACTACGCTATCAGAATAAAGCAGCAAAACATTGATTACTCATGAAGTAACATCCTTTCCATTCAATAATATCAAATTGCAAACATATCACACAGCCTATTACAATTATAACTTTATAACGGGAAATGTAAGATTCTACCGAAAAAGAAAAAAATAATCTAACTGATGACTGAATCTGTGAAAAGACTCGACTTGGTTTCCTTTTTATGTGAGCCCAAGAAGAAGAAAAAAGAAATCTATAACTGGACTGTCATTTGTTTTCCCAGTTGCAGTCTCGATTTGTTGTCGAGTGGGGTGTCCATCATAGTGACGGTGTCAGGGCTGGAGATTCTTATTGTGTGATATGTTGGGGCTCTAGGGAAGGAGCAATAACAGGCAGGAGAAAAAGAGCCAAGCACTGAAGGATGCTTGATTGGATGCTGGGCTGTGCCTGCGAGCAGACATTGATAAGCCCTCGAGAGAGACGCGAACCTCCCTCGCCGCGCGCCAATATTTAGCCAACGCGTGCAGGATGCTCACTTCATCATTCTCCCATGGCAGTTTACTAAAAGATGGAGGGAGTCGGGGCCTCGATTGATTGTCATCTTCTTGCTCTTTTTATTTCATTTTATTTATTCTGGCTCCCTTTTTCATTGTTTTTGTAATTAGAGAATCGGCAAACGGAGAAATCAATACTTTTTGTGTGAACTGAAACAAATCTCGAGGATTAAAAGGGTTAATTTTGGTTTTTATCGTGTTAAAATTGAATTATAATGTGTAAAAAGCAGTTGTGCGCAGAAATAAGTTTGAAATTTAAATCTGCACATGCTCAACTTCTTAAAAAAATGAAAAAAAGAATTTAATCCTAAATCCATAATTAGATGCCAGGTGTGCGTACGAGTGCGTGGAAGTGAAGCCAATCCCGCCCTCGCCTCCATTTTTTGTTGTTGTTATCTGTTTGAAATGTCACGTGGGTTTCTAATTTGATCCGCAGGTGTCAGGACCCCGAGTGTGGTCAGTACGAGCTGACTCACAACGCGTTTGATTTTGCTATTGCCCTCTGCTCGAACCCCCCCCCCCCTGCCGTCAATCAATTCGCCCTCGGATTCTGATCATCACACACCCGCCAATTTTGTGCGATCGGTGGTGGGTTCACGAGCAGATAATTAGTCTGGCTGCCATTAGGCTTATTGTCAGGAGATCCCGTCTTTTATAACTAACGATGGTGCAACCGATCTGTTTTTCCTCACTAAAGACCAAAAATGTAATGAAATGATATAATAAATCAATTATAATTATGTGATTCGAGAAACTTTAGGTGAAAGTGAATAAAATACTTTGTTTTAACTAAAAATAAATTTCTTTTCTATATTCTGGTTCTTTTCTGTATTCTTTGCCGTTATTTTGGTGCGTTGTACTTTTAATTCAGTTTTTTACGCTAAAACTAATAATAGTAATCTGTAGTTCCACATTACAAATTAACATGGAAAGTGTCGAAATAACTTTGTTCAACTATGAAGAAGCTGTTAATTATGTTTGGTTGATTCTAAAGGTGGTATTAACATCACAATTCTGCTTGCTCATCATTAACGGGAAAGCAACTGCAAATTACAACAAAATATGAAACCAATTCACTGATATTTAAAGTTGCTGCCGTATAATTATTGCGCATTTAGAAGTTGTAGCTGCGTGCTGCTGGATTATTAGTTTTAGATCTGTGATATAACTAAGTGTTTTGAATGTAACAATGAGAAAAAATCGATAAATCTGTTCGAGTTTAATCATTCTGTGTCATTATTTTGCCATTTAGAGCGAAAAAAAGTGGCATTTCCGGTTTGATTAGAGACCTGAAATTTTATGAACACTAACTATACATGTATATCTCCGAATCTACAAAATTTCAGGCCCCCAACCCAACCGGAAGTGCTACTTTAGACCCCTAGATTACA
Source organism: Stenotaenia linearis (assembly GCA_034700445.1). Classification (NCBI taxonomy): domain Eukaryota; kingdom Metazoa; phylum Arthropoda; class Chilopoda; order Geophilomorpha; family Geophilidae; genus Stenotaenia; species Stenotaenia linearis. The sequence continues at coordinate 18,178 of JAQIXT010001010.1, read as the reverse complement.
ATAGAAATCTTAGTAAAATGGGCCAATAACCATAAATACGTTTATAAAAGTTATTGAATGCACTGTGTATTAAACTGGAACTACACTTTACATCCTTATTTGTAGTTTTCCATACAAATTTGCAACATTTGAATGTTTCATCGACTCAGTCGAGAGCTCCACTTGTGAAGATGTTGGCTTAAAGCCAAACTAGTGACAAGGGTGTGGGCGAGGTCGTCTCGTGGGGGTGGGAGGAGAATCCAGGTGAGTTAATCATTTGCCTTCTATCAAAGAACTGGTTGTGGTGGTAGGAAGGGAGAGCCGAAGATGCATTGTGGGATGGCTGCAGTAGATTAGAGATGAGAAGTGTGGAAAGGGAGACGTGGAAAAAGAGTAAATGACGTGTGTGTTTGCTCTTTCTTCCCTTTTCTGCTCTCCCCACCTCACCGACCCCACCCCTCCACCCTCCCCCTCTCTTACCCGATCCTTGAGTTTAGGCGATGGTAGGGGTGGGGTCATATTATATCATTTTCGATATTGAAACGTTCAATCGTCGCCTCGACGCATTTCCTCCGCTCTCGGGGCTGACAGGCACTGGCGCGACTTTGCACACGCCCCCACCCACCACCCCCACACCCCCCTCTCATGAAAATGCGTCTGCGTTTGACATGTCCTAATGGAGTGAACACATTTTGATGGCGTTCGCCACGCCAAAAGCCAAAACACGAGTGAGTTTTTCGAGAAATAGATGAAAATTGACGAGTTTGATTTGCACTTTGCTCATTTCGAGGACCCCGAGCGTCGATTTTTGAATATTTCGGGGGTAGGGGAGGTCGGTTGGACCGTCGAGAGCAAACAAGGGCCTCCTGGTGTGTGTATGTGTGCCCTTTTCTCATGGAGGAAGAGCGGGGCTTCTCGTGTTCCTCCGGTCCACGTCCATTGGGGCGAATCAATGAAGTAACAGAAGCCCGACACCGAACCTCGTCAATGAGGGAAAACCTCTATTGAGACGCCAAGAGACGGTCTTTTGTCCGCATTCAGGTGGCGGCTCTTAATGCTCCCCAAGCGGGTTGCTCATTGGCCCCCGTGCGTAACCAGCACCGAATGTATTAGCGGCTTACCAACAAAATGCTTTTGACCAAAGACGGGATAAATGCCTTGATGGGTTTAAAATAGATTGCAAATTAATAATAGACACTTGGGCGTTTGTGAGGAAAAGCAATACCTGTTTTGAGAGTGTAAGGGAGATTTTCAATTTTGGTGAATTTAAGGGAGATGGAGAGTGGAAAGAGGAAATATTTTGTAATTTAATAGGGAATTGTTTATGTGATAGTTTGCGCATGCGTAAATTAAATTGAGGTTATTCGGGTTTGGGGTTTTCAATATTGCGCACGCGTAAACAAAAGATGAATGTTTGAAAATTAAAATTTAGTTATTTTTGTAACGGTAATATACGCATGCGCAAAAATTAATATTGTTTTAATATACGTTAATTCACGCATGTTGCAAAACGTTTTGTTTGAAAAATGAATGCGTGAAATAAATTAATTTTTTTTTCTTTTTTTTAAAAATTTGGTTGATTTGCGCGTTAAACAATATATAAACGCATGCGCGAGAGAAATATTTCGAAATTTGTATTACTTAATTTAACATATATTATTGCACGCATGCGCAAAAAAGGTTTGTTTGAAAAATATATAATTTAGTAATTTTCGTACACGCAAAATAAAATTTTAATTTTTTAATTTAATCTTATTTGCGCATTGCGCATGCGCCTAAACAAAAGCTTGTATATTATAAGTAAAATTCGAATTTCATAATTTAAACGAACAATAAATTGCACATGCGCAGAATAAGTGTATGTAAAATTTGATTTTGTTTGAAAAATATATAATTCAGAAATGTGGGCATGCGCAAAACATATTTTACGAATTACGGGTTGAAAATTGGGTTTTTAAAAATAAATATCGCAATTTCTGGTATGAAAATTCGAATATTTCGTTCTAAACAAACCAATTAGCCGATCTAATAAAAATGTAAAAATCGGGTATCTGGGTTTACGGGTAAACCGAATTTTAATCGTATTATTTAGCGAAGTTGAGGTGGGATGTTTTGAAGGGTGAAAACGTGCAAATTTGAATTAGGTTTATCAGCACTAGGGAGTGTTTTGATGAAACGAGTTTGAGCGGGCGGTTTGTTTACTTCTGGTCGATTTTCGCAGTCGGAAAATTAACAGTCTTCGTCGTCCAATTGGTTTTGTGTGCCCGGTCGCGTTTATCGATTGGCCACAATCACTCTCGAAGCAAGGGAGAACATTGGTTGATTTATTTCTCCTTTTTACCAGATCCCCCTTAGTTTTTCATTACTTTCTGTAATTTAAAATGTTGTTTTTGCATGTAATGAAGGGACTCGAATACAAAAATTAGTTTTTCCTTTTTCAAAAATTTTTTATCTTGAGATCAAACACAGAGGTGCCCAATTTTTCTATACACGAATTATTTTTTTATTACAATTTGTCATAATTTCAAAAATCCAATTTCGTTTTTAAAAGTTTTGTTTTAAAAAAATTTCAAAATTAAAAAAAAAAACATTTTTTAAAAAATTATTATAAATAAACAATTTTTAGTACCCATTTTGTATTTAATTCATTTAAAAACACGTAACTACAATTTGATCGTAAAAAAAATTATAATCAACACGTGATACACGCGTATTTTAACCCTAAAATGAAAAATAAATGAAAAAAACACCTCTTTCTCTACTTTTGTTGCACATGATTATTTAATATTGCAGAAGAAGACTTTTTCCTCTATTAATTAATATATATAAATTTTTTTTTATTTTTATATATATATTTACCTATAAACAGAGAGAAACACACTTAGACGAAAAGTCTTTTTGCATGAAAACCGCAAAGTCAATCAATACCTTTGGATATGCAGGGAGTTGATATGGAGAAAAAGGATAAAAATAAAGTTAAAAAAGGGGGGAAATATCCGCTAAGTTCACTATTGAGTTATGTACAGTTGTGGAGAAAAAGTCGAGTTTGCAAATCGTCTGTACAAAGTCATCATGAGATAAAATTTATAAAAGAAAAAAATATTTAACACACAACACATGACACAAGGGAAATGAAGTTGAGCTCGTTTTTCTACCGTGTGCTGGTGTGTTCGCATTGCTTCAGGGAGCGACGATTGAGCTCGTCTCACGTGCGCGATGGCGGAGGCGAGGGCGACAGAATGCCGCTGCTCGACTCGGAGGATGTGGACAAACCGCCGGGACTGTGCGCGTGTCCGGACGTGCAGCTGAGGTCTTCGGAGTGCGGCCGGCTCTCCGGTCGACTCTCCGTCGACTCTGGCCGCCGGCCGCCCGCCGAGCCTTGTGCTAGTTGTTGCTGCTGTTGTTGCATTTGTTGTTGTTGTAATCTGGAATGAGGAATTTTTTTTTTCTTTAGTTGAGTTTTGTTGGTGAAATTGGACTTTTGAATGGTGGACGTTTGGGTTTGAGTTTGGGGGAAATGTGGTGGTGGGATGGTTTAGTAAACGGTTAATTTTTGGGTGAAAAGTATTGAAAATGAGTTAATATCGATTATTTTTGTAAAATTATTATTTTTTTATGACCGAAAATGTGAATTTTAAACTGGAAAATCAGTTTTGTTTTATCAAAATTCATTTCTTTAAACAACATTTTACCGTTTGGAGGCCTAAAAATCATCAAAAACGTCTAAAGTTTCAACTTTCATAAAAATTTCAATTATTTTCTACATCAAAAATATGAATTTCAAATATAAAATTTACAAAAATCAAATTTTTAATTACCAAATTAATTTTTTCAAATCGAGTTTTGAGAAATCAAATTTCCAATCATCAAAAAATTCAATTTTTCACAAAGGAAAAAACGCTCCAAAACCCTCATTCTCATCAATTTCTTTGATTTGAAGTAAAAAATCGACGAATGAGTTGCTCTTTTCAACACTTAGGTAAATTACAGAAGCATTCAGTTACACATGGCAGCAATAAAATCAAAAGCCATTTACGCTGATCTAATTTTATAAGGTAAGGTATTTGCAGAGAGGCTTAACTCAATTGGCCCGGCAAAAATCGGTGGCTGCTGCCGTTTCAGGTACGTCGGAACGGGAAAAGATCGCAGGATGCGTGGAAAATGAGAGCATGTTGGCAATTCAATTAATGTCAGTTGAAAAATGGTCGATGAAGTTGTTGGCAAAATGTATAGGGCATATCACTTTTGTTTTTAATATTTTTTCGATTTTTTTCGATTTTTTCTGAATTTTTCAAATTATCACTTTTAAATTGTAATCGATTACTTTTTTGTATTGATTTTGGGACCCGTGAATTTGTTATATAGTTAATTTTAAGTTGATTGCCTTCAATTATATTGATTTCATGACCCCAGGAATAAAACGAGCATTAATTTCAGGGAAGAATTACCCAAAATTCAAAGTTTACAAACGGCAATTAATAACAATTTGTTGCTTTTACCTTAACCTAAATAAAATTAGTGGGAAGTGATAAATTCGTTACACTTTACTCCTTTTTACCTTTTAAGTCATTTTAAACACATTTTTCAAGCAAAATGAGGTTAAAGTTTAAATCATTTGGAAGCACAACGGGCGTTTCGACTTTTAGGCCTAAATCGGACCACGTTGTGTGGCAAGAGACAGGGAAGTGAAATATATTTAATATTTACCTATTTTTAGCAGCTGCAGCCCGATCGCGTTGTCTCCTATTTTTGAACCAATTCCCAACCTGCGTGGGCGTTAGTCCCGTGGCCTGCGCGAGTTCCCTTTTTTTCGTGGGGTTCGGATAAGGGTCCTGCAGGTACCACTCGCGCAGTAAGCTCCTCGTGCGCTCCTTGAAGCAGTGCGTCTTCTGCTCGCCGTCCCAGATGGTGCGAGGCAGCGGGAACTTTTTGCGCACGCGGTACTTGTCGACGGGGCCGAGGGGCCTCCCGCGCAGTTTTTCCGCTTCCTGGTAGTGCGCTTCGAGCCACATGGCCTGCAACTTGGCGTGCGAATCTTTGGTGAACCGGTGGCTCTCGAGGATCTGATACATGTCGCGAAAATGACCGGCGTGGAACGCCACCAAAGCCCGGGCTCGCAGGACCGATTCGTTCTTGTTGAGCTCGGCGCAGTTCGGATGAGCGACCGGCAACGACCACAGGAACCGCCCGAGACGCTCGATGTCGCCGCTCTCCTCGAGCGTTTCGCACACGGCCGCCACTTGCGAAGCTGTGAAGTTGAGCGTGGGCAAGGTGAACATGGGGCTGGGAGCGAGCGGGTTGCCCGGTCCCAGCCCTCCCAATCCGAGCGCCATGCACAGGGACCTGGCAGACAAGCCGGCAGGCGCAGCTGGCCCGGCCCGCCCGACCCCGAGCCGAACTCCGCCGCTGCTGCTGCTGCTCGCGTCGTCCGCTCTGCCGATGACGACTGCCTCTCTCAGTCTGCGTGCTGCTGCGTCGCCTAGCGTCGCTCCGCTCTGCTCCGAACTGCCGGTTCGCCCGCCTCCGACAACACACACACACTCACTCACACACACTATTAGCAACACTAAATACCGGGGTGGAGTCGGACGCGAGATCCGTGTCAGTTTTTATCAAGAGACCCGGTGTCAGTGGCCCTCTAATCAACGCAATCACGCAAGTTATTTGTCGGCGCGATGAGCGCCCATTGGCTGGGAGGAAATGCATCACGCCGTTGCCGTGGCGACCACGTCCATCAGTGTCACGCGCGTCAATCAGGCTGGGCGGAGCGGGACGGCAGAGCGAATGGGATGCGCGCCAGGGGTGTGGGAGGGGTGTCGAGGGGGAAATTGGGCCTCAGGTAAGTTGCGCGAGACGATGACGCGATCTGTTTGCGCGCGCGCGAGAAGCCTGCGACGTGGCTTCGGCGCTGGGGTTCAATTATGAGATAGATGGTGCTGGACACCGGATTTGATCGGAACGTGAAGGGCGGGAGAAACCGGATGAGATGAGAGCGAGAGCGAGAACGACGCCCACGCCCATCTTAGTTTCGCTGTCCCCTTAATTAAAACATGCGCTTTTCTGCGATGCTCTTAAAGATTTTTTTTTTCTTAATTGTTTTTTTCTTTTTTTTCTCTCTCTGAGATTGAACTGTAATTTGATTGGGGGAATTGAAATAGGTGAAAATGTCTTTTCCGCTCGTTTTTCTACTCTTCCTGTGTTTGATATCGACTGCTATTTCCTCATTTAACTTATAAAAAAAAGTCTTTACTTCACACCCTCGGTGTAACAACATTTCTCATCTTTGTAGCCGGAAATGAATTTTTCTGCTCTTGTTTGATCGAGAGAAATGCAATCGATTTCTTTGCCAAGTGGTAAAATGGGGATAGAAGATGGGAAAAAAGCGGAAGATAGCGAGTCGTCTCGCGATTCCGGGCGGAAGTGAGTTGATAAGTGTGACTGCGATACAACTACGACCCGTCCCCTTGCTATAGCTATAATACCTCGAAAAATATTTATTTTTTTAAAAATTTTTTAAAATTTTTTTAATGTCGATTTTTAAATTTTTTTTAAAGAAAATTTTTTTAAAAAATTTGTAAACAGAAATTTATAGAAAATTTTATCACGTGATCGAGTTTAAGTGGTTTGTCCTTCCCTTGTCCGGCTTTTTCGTGTTGAGCGTTTCTCCCATTGTGCTGGTTGCCAATGCGCATGCGGCTAAACTGCAGACGCGTTTCCTCCGGCGTCCCTCACAGCTAAATCTAAAAGGCTTTTGAAATCGCGTTGCGACTAGATCCACTCTGCTCCTGTTTGTCTAATGTGTTTTGGGTTTGACTGGTCCAGGTATCCATTTTTATTTTTTTTTCTATTAATTTAAGTATTTTAATTTAAACATTTAATTTAACAATTTTTATTACGAAATTTAATTTTTACTTACATTTTAGCAACGACTTGAATTAATCCACACATTTGAACCAAATTTTATTGTCACTTTTAACAATTTACTCACATTTTCAAACTCTAGTTACAATTTCTAACACCAGGTAACGTTAAGGGACGGTAGAAAATGTCGATCAATTTTGGAATTTCACTGGAATTTAATTTTAGTTACTAACTAAAATTAATTACAAGGTAGATGACCGAAAGTGATGGGAAATTAATTTTTACATTTTTTATATTGTTATGAGTGACTAAAAACGTTGGTGGCCAAATTACTTTGCGATCAGTAAGCGGCTTTTTCTTTCACATATGCTGACACATACATGCGATGCAAGGTTGTTCAATAACCTTTTTTTCTTCTTCTTTTCTTATTGCTGTCCTGTTTGGTAATGAAACTCATTAAGGCACGAGATAAATTGGCTGCAGGCGTCAATTTCTTGATTGCCTTGCTTAATTATAGGAAAATAATAAGAAACCCTGCATATTGGTTTCCAAGTGGCGCGCGCAGTCATTTATTCTGCAGTGGTTTTAATTTGAATTTATTTTCAGTGTAAATTAATCTCGTTCAAAGTTTTATCGGAAAAAAATTCAGAAATGGTTTTGAAATTTTTTTTGTTTGTTTTATCCATTAGTGGTTGTGATTGGGGTATCCAACATTAAAAAATTATCTTAACACCGAGTTGGACACGATGCGATAACGCTAATGACTTTGCATATGGATTCCTATTAATGTTTATCTCTCAACTGCACGACATGGAATTTATTATTTATATTTTGGAGTGTAATTTCTATTTATCAAGGCTGGGTATTTATATTTATGAGATTAATATCCAAAATAATTTAAATAAACCCAAATATGTAGTAGAAATGCATTCAAAAGCATTTAAATGTATTCGAAATACTTATAAATATCTTGACAATATACTCGTAAAAAGTACTCGATACGTAAACTTCATAATATTTTATTACAGTATTTTGGATTTCAACAAACTACGAAAAGGTTTACTGGTTGTGGACACTTAATACAGAGTAATGGGAATGGTATTTATAAAATGCGGTGAGCAGTGTTTTGCACTTATATTTTATTCATTCAGATTTTATGAGCAATGGAAAAATCTTATCATCCTGAATATTTTTGTTGTCGAATTTTGCAATAATATTGTATTCAGATTCTATCCAAAATGATTTTTGTATTTCGGGCTATTGTGTTCTATTTGAATTTTATTATTTATATCAATTTTATTTTTTCCCCGTCTTTACGAGCGATGTTTTGCAATGTTATAATTTGATAAAATTTACACTGCCAATGTGATTGAAGGGAATCGTGCGTGCGATTGGGACTGGATGTGCGAGAGGGGACCCTGAAACCGTCATTTCTATGAATATCAATGAGGATTATTAACAAGAGCGGACGATTCTTTGGAATCGAACGAGTGATTACACCCGAGAGTGAGAGGAGAGAGAGATTCGATTGCTTCATGCACCAAACGATGTGGTTTTATTGAATCCCAACGACTATGAGGATGAACGTATCTAATGATGCACCCTCGGCAAATAGGACCACTTCTCGGATTGCCAAACGTTAAATAACACCCATAAAATTTCGCTAAATGAATTTTTTTATTTTTTTCTTCTATTGGCAGAAATCGAAGCTTTGTTTTTAATGGCCAAGGTTGTCGAGTGTGAAAATGCGTGACCTTGTTGAATGTTTTTTTATCAGATGAAAACGTACATGTCAAGCTTTCCCCTTCACTCTAATGACATATTAAAAAAACAAGCACATTTGTGGTAATAGGGACAAGTAATTTGTTTTGTTATTCTATGCATGTTGAGTTGATGATTGATTTTCAATAGAATTTTCCGCGGGTACTCACCCAGTGTCATTTCGCCATCTTGTGTAATTAGGTATCCAGGGAGCCTTTATCCCCAACACCCTTTTTAAATTTTCAATGTTGAAATTCATACTCTGTTAAATTTTTTTTTGAAATTTTTTATTCAGAGCCATTATTATAGTGTTAGCAGATGGGAGTTTAATTTTATTTTATAAATGCAGAATATACTGGCATTAATTGTTTCAAAATTAGGATTCTTTTTAAGAGTGAAATTGATAATTTATAATAAATTTAACAACATGTACTTCACTTTTTTATGAGTGGAAATTGGAAGTAGAGATCTTAGCAAAAAAATGAGGCAAACTTAACAAGTAACAATCACGCAAATTTTGACCGGAAGTTTATTAAAAGACTATATACAAACTAATTATCTTTATCATGAAGGTTTTTTTTACTCACTTGGACTATAACGCTGGTTTATACTCTTATACGAGAGAACCATATCAATTTAATAAGACTTGGGTTTGGTTGATTTTTTTTTTATTAACTGAGGAATATCATTGTATTTCATTGCTAAAAATTTTCAATGACAAATAGGGAAAAAGATGCTGTTATTTAATGTTGATATTTTATAGTGAAAGTCAGACAGATTATGAACCTGTCTGACTCCGAAGTGAAGAAGCAAATCGTTGAGTGTCCTGTTCATGTAGTTCCTTTGTCAGCTTATTAACATAACATGTGAGTAAATACATAAACAGAATTTTACTTTAAACTAAAAATGAAGTTTTTACATCAATTAATAATCTTCTTGCAGCATAACTAACTGATTGATATTTACAGTAAAAAAAAAAAAAAAAAATCAGCCGTTAAAAAAATAAGATTCAAACATATACATTGAAACCAAATTTTTGTTTATTAGTTTCGAATATCATTTGCATTGATAGTTAAAATAGGAAGTAAAATAAATCTCAAATACCTTAAAAATATTGAAGCTTAAACTTTACTAACCAAGCATTCAACCAACATTTGTCAATGTTTAAGCAACTACGTACACTTTTCGAGTGGCGAGTAACAAGTTTGGTCACTTTTCTTTCACTTCTTTTGAATGATTTCATTGAACTGTACTCAAGATAGCCTAAATCAAGTTTTCCATCCACTTTCTTCCTTCTAGTCAATCACAACTAAACCTCTAATCACGTACACGACAAAACTCATCAAAATCACTCACTTTTAACACACAATCGCGTGCTAAATTCGGCTCTAAATTTATCAGAAATAATCGTTATTTTTATTGTCTTTTTATAAAAGAACATCTGAGAAGGTATTTTGTTAGTGGGGGGAGGGAACGGGAAGGGTGTTTGGGGATCTCAAACCTTCGATGGACGAGGAGGGGGTTGAGGGGGAGTTGGGACTGTCAAGTCCATTCAGCCGAGGGAAACTCGATGGGACGCAGATAGGCTCGTGACAGGGAACGAGTCCTCGGCGAAACGGGAGAATGGCTGAGCGGTTCCCTAATGAGAGGGAGGAGGAATTTTTCCCGCCCTTTTTGTCCACCTCCCGAAGAATGCCACGAGGTGATTTTTTTCTTTTCTTTTTTTTTTTCCTTTTGGCTTCTTCCTTTTCTCTTTTTATATTTATTCTCATGTTCTCTTTTTCCTCTGTCGCCTCCAAGTTTGGTGAGATGTCAAAGATAATAAGGGACGCTAGATTTGGAGGGGTCTTGACAGAGGCACACGTAAACCAATCCCCGAGGGCAAACAAGCACGACAGTTGGAAGGAAAAAAGTCCCTTTTTACTTATATGTACTATCCCAAGACTCGGTAGAAAAGAAAAGGCGAAAAAAATTTATTCAAAACATCCCTCCTTAAATAAGCCAAATCTCAATAGAATTAGGCTTATTTCAATTGTATGGTGGGTTGAGTTAATGCTGGTGATTTTTTGGGTGTTTTTGTATTAGAATTTAGTGATTTGAGGTGTTTTTGTGAGGTATTGTGGTGGGAAAATAAAGTTTTTTGAAATTGAAGCGATTTTTTAGGAAATTAATGGTAAAAGGAGATTTTAATTGATTTTTTGTAATCTTAAAAATATTCTAAGCTTCTAAATACTTAAAGTTTTAAAAAATGAAATTCTAATTAAAATTTACAGTATACTTAAAATTGACTTTAATCACTGAAGACACTTTTTATTCCTTACGAAATTGAAGTTAATTATAATTAACTTCCAATTTCCAAGTTCCAATCCTTAAAAACTTTAAAAAATTCATTTACAAAAAAAATTAAAATCAAAAAAATTAATTTCGATTAACAAACTGCCCTAAGTAAATAAATTGTTGCGTCATAGGCCAAACTGCCTTAAAATTTCACTCAAAACCAAATCACTTTTTTCACTTTTACCCCCTCCAAAAAAAAGAAAGAATTGTTGCAACCTAACTTCAAGTTATTAAATTAGCTTATTTTCACTAGGTATTGTTTGAACAAAAAAATAGGTGTAGAAACTTTGAAAATTTAATAGAAACTTCTCTAATTGTTTGTGGCTGCTTCAAATTTGGTTTTGAGCTCGAATTTTATTTTGCTAATTCTACGACTAAAACCCAAATCCTAATTACTCAATTCCCAAATAAATTGCTTTTTGCGTATTGAGTATTTCCTAAACTGAAAAATCGCTAAATCCCTACTGATTTTTACATAAATGAAAACAAAACTTTATTTTTAATTCCAGTCGTCAAATCAACTAATAGTGACAACAGTTTGTAATGCAAATCACGAAATCTTTGTTTAAGTTTTGATATAAGATACAAAATGAACAAGGTACGTTTATGGAGTTAATTTTCCTTCAAACATTGCAATTTTTGCGTAAATTTGCACTGAAAAAAATGCCACTTGAAACAAATAATAATTTGTTTGTCTTAACTAAATATATTATTTCTTTAATATAAGTTATTATAGTTGAAATAAACCAATTATCGTTTGATTCAATAATTTTTTTTCAATTGGGATTTTTTTTCAGTGCGAGTAATATTAATAATAAAATACAAAAACAACCACAAGTTTTGTGGCATTAATTCGAGGGCGGGTGCTATTCGAAGAAATACGGTAACAGCAATATATAAACTATAAATTCAGCCCTAGAAATAATAAATAAAATTCACATCCCTCATTCCCCACCCGTCACAAAATCTCCCATACCTTAAAACCCCGGAACACTCACATCCACTTCCGGCTTAATTGACTCAACCCTAAAATAATAACACGTTGTCCTCTTATTTAGTCCCCATCCTAATAAACCGAAAAATTGTTGACGTCCTCTCTTGTCCACCACTCGGAGGGTCCATCTGTGACCCCAGCATTTCAATCGTATCACACAGAGCGTCTCACATTGCCCGCTCTTGTCTCGGGGCTCCGTTCAAATTTTCTCGACCCCCTTCTTCCTTTATACCCACTTTCACACACGTGAATGCGAAAACGGCGCAACATTTGGTGACAAAGTAGTTAGCGAAATTAGATCCGACACGTATTGGGGCGAACGGCGGTTCTTAAGGATATAAATATAGCGCTCGTTGTTGAAAATGGAAGCTCGTTCGAACCAGCTGCAATTGTCACTGCTGATGGGGGTCACCCCCGTGGGGCGGGCCCTCGAGGCCCTTGGAGCGCGTATCCGGATTAGCTACCGGTCGCCGTGCCGGGAGGCGTCGGCCCATGGCTGAGCTGCTGCGTCTGCCCCACCTTGTTCACGCGGACGAACAAACACGAACCCGTGTAAAAGGAGGAGGGAGAGATTTTCCTTTGCTGTGTAGAGCTTAAACCAATGTTTGTTTCGTCTACTGTTGACTCGGAGTTGTTGAACGAGGTGGTTTTGTGCGATTTTCTATGCTCAGGTATTTGACTGTTGTGGACTGTTGTGTGGGTTGGTAGTTGTTGGTGCTTGTTGTGGTTCGGGTATTGATTTTGAGGTATTGATTTTTGGGAGTTTAAGGTGAGTAAGACAGGTGGAAAATTGGGGGGTTATCGAGGAGTTCGGGATGAGGGAAGAATGTGAGGTGGTGTAATTGAGGAGAGAAGAAGTGTTTCGGTGAAAAATTGGTGGTAAGTTATTAATATATTTTGTCATTTAAGTTGTGTTTTATTCTAAAAATGCCAATTGAAGTATGGTTAAAGCATACAAAAATCAATTTAGTTTAACTGCAAAGTAGTTGAACTGTAGTTTCAACTAGAAGTAAAATAAAAAACTGATATTTGTTGTTTAAACTACTTATATTTCAATTGGGATTTTTCAGTGTGTGTAAAGAAAACTAAGTAGACAAGCAATAATTTCAGTTTATTATGAAATTTTGTTTTCACATTACAAGTAAATTTCTTAATCCATGTTGTAATATTTTATTTTCATCCAAATGTGTGAACTGAAATTGAGTTTGTTTAATATAAAAATTTCTAACGTTTTGACTTGGCTATAAAATATACAAAATGGATTAAATCTTCACGTAGAAAATAATGTTGCGAAGTGTATACTCTCAACAAAAAAATGTAGAAAGCCGTAAAGGTACGAGAATGGAGAGTTTGTTGTGCAGTATTTATTTTCGAATTTCTAGAGATGCAAATTGTTAGAAATTCGTTCATTTTTGTTAATTTTTTTGCAGTTTACTAAGAAATTTTTAGCTTTATAAACCAAAGTGACCTTCTCGTCTCTCTCACGTCTGTGTTCAAATACTCAATTCAACTTTAGCTTGAAATTAGTTACGATTTTTAAGTTTACTCCTATTTTATTGATTTCTTTACTGAATGTTTCTGTTATTTTATGTTGTAATTACATGTTTCCACAGTTGATTTCTTAACATACCACTACCAATGTTTAATTCCAATGTTATGTTATTTTAATAGCGATTAAATATCACTGTTAAAACAACACAAAACACGTCTTAAATTCAGAGAAAGAAAAAAGTAATTCGAAAACAAAAATACAAGGAATCTTTATTCAATTTCACCTTTTCCTTCCTTCTCCCTTTTCCACCCTTCGCTTTCACGTCTCTTTTTCTCAATACGTGACACTCGCCCCAAGGAATCGAACGAGCAGAGAACGCAACGCACGCGCCTTGCTTATTTGATAGACGTAATCGGCCTTGAGGGCTTCTGGCCGCCTCGCACCAGATTACCCCGCGCGCCGGACTCCCGAGCCGGATTACCGAGTTCCGCCAACAGAGTCGCAATTAGGAATGCACACGCCATGCAGACGCGTTCTTAACTCGCTCCATCGCAGATCCCTTCTACCCACAAGACATTTTGATCCTAAGCCGTTGGCCAAACGTGTCTCTTTTTGTCGACGATTTTCTCGCGCAAAACGAGGAAACTTTAAAAACGTCTTTTGTTTACGTTATAGTAACCAGTAACGAGCAGCTTTTGTCTTAACCCGCAAATTACTGCCATTTGTCTGCGTCGCTGAGGTGTGGGCGTATCGTTGGCCCTAATCCCCATCTCTAATCCCGGCCAAATGATTTAGAACTTGTCTTGTTTGGTCTATCCAATTAATGCGTTGCAACGAGGTCTCGAGAAAAGGAACAAACCCGAAAGTGGCGCCTTAGCATTTTTATTAACGACTTGACTGATTAACATGTAAATGAAGAGGAAAGGCAATTAAGAGTCTTAATGCACCTTTTCTCTAATTAATTGCTAACTTGATGGCAAATGGAATGGGAGAAAGGGAAAATTTTTACTTTTTATTTTTTTATTTTCTATTTTTCGCCATTTTCTTTTATTTCTTTCTCGATGCCTGTTGGGTAGTGGGGGAGTAATGTTCTTCTCTCGTGTTTATTTGCCGAATTCGCTTCCCCAATTGTCGCTGAGCGTGTGATTGGCGCGCGCGAGTGGCTTGGCCCGCGGTCACCTCTCTGCAAATTGAGGCGATGATAGCTGTCATGTGCCGACCATGAAGGGGATGGTCGACCAATATTAGGTACTCGAGGCATCGCCAAAACTCACATCATTCTTCAGCGTGCAATTGAATATTTCCAATTGCGTCTGGATATGTAACTGATTTTCTTTTCTTTTTTGCGCAGTTTTGCTTTTTATTTTTATAGCTGAGTGATAAGTGAGACAAGGAAGTGAGTGTTGTTTTATGTAAATAAACACTAGTTGCAATAGAATCTGATACTGGGGTTAATCTGTGATGGATTGGATGAGTGTAAATAAACTGTGTGTGAATATTAAACATGTTGTTGGGTTTGGTTGTGTAATTTTTGGTTAAATGTTGGATAGAGGGGTTGTGTTGAGAAAGGAATGTGGAGTGTGAATAAAAGTTTTGTTTATTATAATGTTGTTGTATTTATTTTTCTTGTGGTGATGTAATTTTTTGTGCTTGTTTTGGGTAAATTTTTGTTCTGAAATATATTTGGCTGGTGAATTAAAGAAATAAAGAAAAACTTCCTATACTTAGATGCAACAAATTTGATTTTTTTTTTCTATTTTATTCTTACTCTGTAACAAAAATGTTGATTATGATTTTGTAAAACTATGTTTATTTATTATTTTTTTGTTAATCAGTTCTAAAGGACTACGTAAGTGCAGTGGATTCCACTTAATTTGGACTGTCCCAATTAAGTGGTTCCAATAATACAAAGTTTAATAAAGATAAGGAAAAATGTGGTTCGTCATTTGTTTTTGTATATAAAATGAATGACAAACTATTCTATTTACCAAGCAACAAATTTGTACATGACTTCTGGAATAAATCAAAGAAAATTATTTATCAAAAATATTAAGCATAAATAATTATGAAAAAAATTAAAAAATGATAAATAACTGCACTCTTTGAATCTCATATAGTTGTATATTTGTTGCAGTGACTACAATCATGTAATTTACTCAGCAATGGCCTTCACATGCCTGTTATCTAGCAGTAATTGTCCCAATTAAGCAGAATTTATCCCAACTAAGCAAAACAAATTCTGCTTATTATCTCTATTTGTTTTCGTTCTTTAAGATGAGTTCCAATTAAATGGCTGTTCTGATTAACTGGTATTCCAATTAACCGGAATCCACTCGAATTATTATATTTAAAATAATTCTTAGTTCTTTTAGTTGAGTTTTTTATATTATATGATAGCATTGTTTATATGGTTTTCTTTTTTATGTATGATACAATTAAATCCATGCAGTCATACTATATGTGCATCACTTCTTTCACTCTTAAAGAAAATCCAGATAATACCAATTTCTGAAATATATACACAGTAAAGAAGTACTTCGATGTTTATTTATTGCTTAGTTACAAATGCTTATCATTTTTAATTTCTTTAATTGTCTTTACGTAATTTCATATTTTTCTTTAATAAATCTATTTATTTACTTACTAATGGAAGAAAATTTTCTACTTTTCATTTTGCAGTAAAATTATAACCGCAAATTATCCTAACTGTCCACTCAGTATTGTAAAATCACTTAACCATGATCTTTTTTCTCTAAAATTCCCCCTTTTTTCTTTAACTCTTTCTCCTCCTCCCATCTCGCGTGAACGTGCTAATTGGTAATGACAGTAAAGAGACCCCAGAACCCACGTCGTTGGCACGCGCCTACGCACAGCAAAAGTGCGCATGCTGCCTATAATCACGAGATTTCGCGTGGAATAATTTGTAGGGGGTTCCGAAAAAGAGAAAGAGAAAAAAAAACGTCCCCAGACCCACCGACAAGGGTCTTCTGCGCCGCTGAACACCGCAACGAAAATGGGATAAAAACAGGATTCACCTACAACAACCTTAATCCCTTCTTATAACAACAAACGGACAAAACTAATTCATCATTTTTTACACATTAAAATCAAATAAAATCAATACGACAACAAAATAACAATCCTTTCACGCCAAATTCGTCACAAAAATCACAATTTTTCATTACAACAACATGCTAAATAGAGCTCCTATCGTTGTACCGGGGGTCTGGGCTATTCGTCTCGACTGGCGAGTCTATTGAAGATGAAATATTTAAGCGGCCACCAGTTAGCCGGATGAACAGACGCGATCGGAGGGTGTCCTTTCGCTCAGGTGACTCTTGGGGTCGCTTCTTTTTCCTTTATTGTAAATTGGGTACCGCTAAACATATCTGGCTAGAGCCAGGAGAGTATCTTTTGATGATCCTCTCTCTCGTGGCTCCCCTATCCACGGGGTTTGCCAATTCCAGCACCAGATGCCGGTTGAGTTGCGCCGAAAAGCCCCGGTCTCTGATGATGTGGTTTGGAAACCATTAATGTTACATCAAGAGAGAAGAATTCAATTTGTAACGTATCACTGGGGTCAATTTAAAATTCCATTTCTCTCGTTTATCGGTGGATTGTAAGCTCGAGTCGCATCCTCATCGCTTAGCTTGTTGTTTTGTTATTATTACTTTTTTTCCATCTTCCTTGTTTTAAAGCAATCTTGTTTCGCATCGTTCAATCCAGTTTACATGGCCGAAAGGCAAGATTGTGATGACAATGTCACGCTTGTATGATTTTAGCTTGCAAAAGGAGGAAAATTGGGTTGGTGATTTTGCATTTTGCTTGTGTGGAAATTGGTGTTTGCCAAACACTGTTTGGAAGTGTGACAAGTGACATCACCAGACGAAAAAAACACGTTTTTTGCCGATATCTCGTAAAATAAAAGAGTTGGACCCCACCATGCTTTATTGTACGAACTCCCCTCGCTCAGACCCATTCATATATGCCACAAAAAATCCACTTTATGAGGATGACAACCAAACGAACCACAAATATTATCTTCAGAAATTTCTCTGCACATATTCTAAGTATAAAACAATCGTTATAATAATATAATAATTATATTATTCAGAAACAAATATTGTTTAGCAAATTATACCTGTTTAAATGTTTCGGGTCACAAAATATGGCCACCGTAATGAACCGGATAAGTATCTTTATGTAGTTTTTGAAATGCTAGATGAGAATACTAATATAAAAATACAAACATTAGTTACATACAGATTTTAAAATTTTATCTACAAACACTTACACATCTAAAATTCGATTGTTTAAATAAAAAGTTGAAATGACAATGCGTATCTATAAATTTCACGTCGGGGCTAACGCATTTAAATCCTTCCAAAGTATACGTCGAAGAGAATCAGATTTATCCTGAAATAATAAAAACGTATGCGTTAAAATGTGATTATTCAAATAAAATTACAAAACATACCCAAAGTTTTCGTGGATAAAAACTATCATAATCAGTATCTGATGTCGATTGACTTAATGAGGTAGAAGTAAAAGGCAAACTGACCGTTGAGGGCGAAGGCATCATTGTGTTGAAATGTTGAAACAACGATAATAATGTCATTCCTTAGTTTCTGTGCAATAAGAAAATCAAATCATTATATCATTATGAATTGGTGTTTTAGAAGTGAGACTTACCGCCACCAGGTACCGCCATCGAATGGGCAAATTCAAAACTGGTAAAATTGCAAATAAAGAGA